>LPNX010133944.1:257338-324302 GCA_001517045.1 Pseudotsuga menziesii
AACCCCCTTTTTCTTAACAAATTTAACTTCTAACAAGTAGTCAATCCTTGCACCAAGCATGTTCACAATTCGACGCATCTCCATTTAACAAGCAAAGTCGATCCTTGCCTCGACGAGTTCACAATTTTGCTTTGGTTATGTTTTCTAGTTGGATAACATTTATTTTATGCTGGTAAAGCATTCTTTTAAGTATAGCTTGCAAGCTCCTTGTGACTCCATTGTTGTACCCTTTTAAGGCGCTGGTCTTTATCTTATGCATGTTGAATATTTGAAACTACTTGCTAAGTTATTTTATCAGATTTGCTTTACTAGTGTAATTTATTAACTCCTAAGTTGCCTTTTCCAAGGCGACCATCCTTAGTTTTGTTGATTTTTAGCATTAGCATGAATACTTAAAAAATTCGTAGACTAACTTAAAAAAAATGACAAGTGCAGTAAAAATCACATCAACACAATGGACACATGAACAAAAGATTTTTCACTGGGGAAACTTTCAAAGGACAAAAACCCCAAAAATCATTAGTAGCTCATCTTGTAAATGAGACGACTTAGAAAATTCTTCAAAAAGTTCCTCAAATCCCAATCTGGGTCAAACCACAGTTTACAGTTGGTCAAATAAAATTTTCTCAGCAAAAACAAACTAAGGGTTGCAAACCCTAATTAATCAAATTTCCAGATTTGCCTAGAAATGATCAAGACTGTCCAAAAACAGTCTGCCAGAACTGAACAGGCCTGCCCGAAGTCCAAAACTGTTTGCCCGGAATTTATTTCCCTGCCTGGATCTCTGTCTGTGCCTGCCCTTCTGTTTTTTGCCCCGCTCAAGATTGCTGTTCACTTCTTCTGTCGGAATGGCAGATCTACACTGCCCAAACTGCCCGGAGTCTGGTATGGGCATCCTGTGACAAGGGCCTGAACCCTTCGACTGTCGCTGGAGTGGTGGGCAAACTCTTGTTTGCTGGGCCGAGGCCTTGAGGCCTACCCAGAAGCCCTCCGGGTCTGCTCTTTAGCAGCCCGAGGCCTATAGCAGGCAGCCCGGGTTTGCTGTGAGCAGCCCGTGGTTGCAAATTAGCTACCTGGAGCTCTGTGGTAGCTCTCGAGCCCTACTGTGGGTGCCCAGATGTGCTCTTGGGCCTTGTTGTGGGGCTAGCAGTGTTGCCCGAGGAGCTAAGGATGCTGCCGAGAAGAAACCCCAGCTGCCCTAGAAGGAGGAGGAGGCTGCCGTGGAGGAATAGGGCTGCCACAGAGAAGAAAACCTAGCTGCCCGAGATTTGGAAAGATATTTGACTGCTGAAGATGAGGGTTTGTCTAACCCTAAGACAAAAAGATAAAAATGAAGAAACCTTAGCTGAGGGTTTTGCTGAGAGATCTTCGGATGCAGCAGTACCTGTGAGAGCAAGTGAATGTGTAACAATGAAATGCTTGATCTTCTTTTATAACCTTCAGTCACTTGTAAGTGGACCAAAATTAGGAAGAACAAAATAATAATATTTTATTCTTTCCTAATTTCACTTTTACCATTTTACATTTTAGTAGTCTAAAAGGTCCTTTACATATTTTTGACTTTTACCAAAAGTCCTTATGTAATTTGACTTTCACCTGTGGTCCCTTTTCTCGTGGTCCAAAAATCCTTATGTATTTTTGACTTTTGACTTTAACCTTTTTCCAAGTGCCTCTGTGGTCATCACCTGTGGTCTTTTTGATTCCATTCAAAGTACATCATCATAAACCAAGAGAGTTACTAATGCTTTTATCTCACACTCTGTGTGACACCAAGATCAGGTACTAGGGTAACTTAACCAAGGGTAGCTAAGCCTTGGAGAAGTACACAAAGACCATAGATCAAGGGTCAGAGTGTCACACATGGCTTGACGAAGTCTAGGGCTTACAATGCCTTCCTGGTAATAGACCAGGTGCCTCAGCCATGGGCTGCATAATTTGACCCTAGGTCAGATACTTGGTAATAGACCAAGTGCCTCCATTCTCTAAGAGAATGGCTACTCAGAACTAAGCTGAGTCTACCAGGACTGGACTGGCCCACATTGTGGTCTCGGACCAGATGTCTACCATTCAACAGAATGGTCACTCAACACTGGGTTGAGTCTACCCAAGGCAGAGCTGGGTCCATATCATGGTCAAGGACCAGATATCTACCATTCAACATAATGGTCACTCAACACTGGGTTGAGTCTACATCGTGGTCCCGGATTAGGTGTCCTCATTCTCCTAAGAGAATGGCTCTCGATGCTGCTCAGAAAAATCAACAAGTTTTTCATAGGGCCTACCTCCGTTGTATTTTGTTTAGGAGTTGGATTAAACAGATGGAGTCGAGTGTTGCGGTGACAGTGGGCACCCAACTTGTTGACTTGCCCCCAAGGCCGCTCTCAATGGGTTGCGATTTTTCCCATGTCCACGTGTGGATCTAGGCGACAACACATCCGATGTGAAAAGGCCCCATGGTAACTTTATTTGATTCTTTGTACCCCGTACTACCCCTAGTGCTTAGCCCACCATTTATGCCAAATAGAAGAAGATGGAAAATGACGATGCTTGGGAATGAATTGCTAGATGGTGGTTTGATGCAGGCATACCTTTCAATGCTGCAAGGTCAGTATATTATCAACCTACACTAGATGTTGTAGCTTCATGTGGTTTAGGCTTCAAGGGCCCTAGTTATGAGGATATTAGGGGGCCTCTTTTAAAAAAGGATGTTGAAAGAGTACAAGAGTACCTAATAGAGTTCAAGGAGTCATGGAGCAAAACATGGTGCACAATCATGTCTGATGGATGGATTGATGGAAGATCCTGACCCTGCACTATTCTCAACTTCCTAGTTGCTTGCCCAAAAGGATCTATGTTCGTTAGATCAGTGGATGGATTTGTTCAAGTGAAGGATGCACAATTACTATTTTGTCTTTTGGATGAAGTAGTTGAGTAGGTAGGGTTGCAAAATGTTGTACATGTTATCATAGAGAATGGCTCCAACTTTGTTGTAGTTGGAAGGTTGTTAGAAGAAAAACATCCCACCATTTGGTGGACTTCATGTGTAGCCCATTGTTTGGATCTCATGCTTGAGGATATTGGGAAAATTGAGTGGGTGAGAAAGTGTGTGGAACAAGCAAAATGCATAACAACATACATGTACGGCCACACATGGGTTTTGGCCCTTGTGAAAAAAAACAATGGTGGAAAAGAGTTTGTCAGGCTAGCTATCAAACGATTTGCAACGAATTTTCTTACATTGCAATTCTTGATCGAGCAAAAAGCCAACTCGAGGAAGATGTTCTCTTGTGATGAGTGGAATGCATCTTAGTGGAGCAAGAAGGCTAAAGGCAAAGACATTGCTGCTAAAGTATATGACAAAGCATTTTGGAAAAAGGCAAAGGAGTTAGTAGTTAGTACTATTTAGTCAGCCTCTTGTGAAAGTCCTAAGAAAGGTGGATGGTGATAAACCATCCATGGGTTTTATTTATGAGGCCATGGATCAGGCCGAGGAGACAATAAAGGAAGCATATGGGGGTAAAAGACAAAAGTATCTTCCTTTGTGGAAAATCATTGATTAAAGATTGAACAAACTCCATCGGTCTTTACATGCTGCAGGCTATTACTTGAATCCAAGGTAAGTGGTTTCAAAGTTTTTAAGTTATATTATTAAATTTTAATTGCAAAAGTTTAGCCAAAGTTTCAAACGCATTGATGACATTTCTTTGTCTTGACTATTGACTCTTGTGAAGGTACCATTACACAAACGATTTTGAAGTAGATGGGGAGGTAAAAGAAGGATTACACAAATGCATTGAGCGCATGGTCTCTGATCCCCGTAAACAAGATGAGATATACAACAAACTCTTGCATTTCAATGAGAGTATTTGTATCTTTGGCATGGCTATGGCTGTATGAATTAGAGCAAAAGATCCACCGGGATTCAGATGATTCTATTATATGATTAGATTTTGTAGTCTTGACTCTTTACTATCTAGTGTAGGGCTCTAGAGTTATTTTTGGACTATATAGGCCATTTAGAACCTTTTTGTTGATGTATTTTGATTCAGATATGGAGTGCACTTAGTGCTATTTTGGTTGTATACACTCTTACTCATTATATATATGAGAAATTTTGCAAATGTGTATAATGGTTTGGATTCACATGGATGTACATGAATATATATATTCAAAATTTGAATGTTTTTATGTGTTTTTGGTGGACTGCTTTTGTGATCTGGTTTTTTTCTTGATTTCTCTCGGGTTTTGCGTTTCGAGGTAAGTCGGTTTGACCACCGGTCTAGTTTTGGTAGCCTTGCTCACAACTGAACCCTCGATTCCTTGATTGGTCATTGGCGGTCTCTTTCAACTCTAGCTCTTAGTAACCACTATCCCTCCGAACTTGAGATAGAGCACCGACTGTGTAATATTCCAAACTGATATATTCTCCTATTGTGTTGGCTTGTTGATGTATTTGTTGTATGTTCAGTTTTTTTGGTACTCACATGTTATAAAATAGATTTGCATGAACCCTAGAAATAATAAAAATTAGATCTACAATGAAATAAACTCGGAATCAAAGCATGAACGTACCAATGAGTTGTGTAGTAGGCCAAGCCAATAAAGTAGATATGTAGGTCATGCACCAACTTTAAGGCCTCGAGGTTGTGCTTCCTCCTTGGATCAATTTGCCCATGCATAGAATACATCCTCCTCTTTTAGTAAATCAATGGATATGGCTACAATATGCTCCAATGAATCCCCCGAAACAACAATATGGTCACTAACAACTCGTCCAATGCTTGGTAGGTGTGATGAGCCCTCCAAGGTTTAGATGAATGCACCCTTGATATTTATGGTGGAAGGAATGCGCCCTCACTATGAAGAATGCGCCCTCTGAAGATGAATACCCTCATGTCCTCTCGTGAAAGATGTAGGAAGGCACATTTGTGAGGTGAATCTTCAAGTCTCCAACGAATCAGATGGATAGAATGCCAGTGATGAACAACAATATGCCCTTCCTTAAGAAATCCAATAATGCGTCCTTTGGTAAATGGAATGATGCACCCTCATAAACTCTTCATGCCTTTTGGCCCTCGAATCCCTGCAAGAATGATGAAGACGTTGTAGTATTGAAGCTTGTATGACAGAGCTAGATGATCTATCCCTGGAATTGACTAGGATGAATAGATTTCACCGTTGGAATCAATGCTGGTCAAGGTAATTCATCCTCAACCCTAAAAAATATCTCAGAGCTCTCCACAAACAAATCTCAATGATTAATAATAACAACGATGCCTTCAAAGTCAGTTTGCTCCTTTTTATTCTTTTGACCTGTGCATGGCACATGCAATTTTAACTTATGCATGCATGCAACTTAAATGATGCATGTCGCATGCACTTTGCATTACACTCGGCATGTCACGCATGTCACTTGATCTTGCTTAGGTGGCCCTTATTGTCTGTTAATGACTAAATATCACTATGCATGCTTTCCTTTTATCCTATGTGCCTTTTAGTCATTAGTTAATTCCCTGTTTATCAGTACCCGCTCAAACCTATGGAAATTGGATAGGTTAGCGGGTTGGTTCATGCTGCTCAAGCAGAAGAGGACATTACAGGTTGTTGCCACCTTGAGGTGGAGCATACACACAATCATCATGAATACGTTCATGCTAGAAATAGATAGACAAACACAAATTATTTGGAATATCAATGTTCTAACCATAATACAGTAGTGGAATCATTTGGTCTAGACTTCAGAAAATGTTCATTTAATTAGGCCAGTTGAGTTTGATAAATTAGAACTGGCTGTTAGTAGGTGAGCACCCACATTGTCATTCAGTATTATTCTTAATAATTGAGCAAACATGTTATTATTCTTATTATTATTGACGTTATCTGCCTTTATTCTTGCTCCTCTTACTATTATTGAATTCGTCTATCTATGAAATGGGTATTTGGATGTAAATTTATCTCACCGATATTTGGAGGTGGCGAGTCTCATGCATCATTTGCTAAAGAGAATTTAGTGTCCAAGTTATATAATTAATCTGTGTACAACACAACCATGATTTCTCACTATTCTATGTTATATTTCGTTTTAAATATATATATATATATATATATATATATATATATATATATAGTGAAAAATGTATATAGATGAATTTGATGGCGAACCTCAACCAAACCTCATTGAACAATTTGGACCTGAATCAAACCTAATGGTTGTTGAACCTGATCCTTGTGACTGTTATCACATACATTGTAGCTGGGCTATTGTGATGCAAAATATGAAATTTTTGTCTATTTTCCGAGCCAGAAAGATAGATGGGGATATAACATGGATTGATTATCAGTATGAGCCATACTCAGAGCTTTATTTCAGCACCGAATGCAGAACAGTCCCATGCCATAACTGAGATTTCCTAGTCCATTGAGAGGACCTCGGTGGTGACATAGTCCATTTGAGCAGAGTAGCAGATATGGTACACATTTGAGAGATTGACACTTTAGGTAGAGACATGTATATGGTTGAGCAGGTATACATGTGGTATTTGGATTTATGTGGTCTCTACTATTTATTTTAGTAGCTATGACTTGACATTGATTAGCTTACTGTGGTACCATGTTGTGTTGAGTGACTTATATTGTGAGTGGCTAGGAAGTCTTTTATGTAAGGCCTTTATGTATGCTCATTTTGAATAGACTTATGCTATGTTGCTATGTTGGCACCATGTTTCACTTTCTCCACCCGTTCGTATCATCCATGTTGACATCTACCTAGACTTGAACTTTGATTTGTGAGATTGATGACACCTTTTAACCCCACTTAAATTTATGATGACAGACCCCATGTTGTTTTTTGTCTCGGCTCTGAGTTGTGCAACAAAACTTGCCAAAGCCTTGATCCTTTTGGGCCAGGAGAATCTGCTAGTGTTGGTTCCTGAGTTTATGTGAGTTGGGTTTTGAAGCCTTGACCTCTCAAGTTGGTTTCCCCCTGTTGTCCGCTGATTGCGCACTAGCAGCAGAAATCTTCCGAAAGCTGTCTCCTCATTTAAGAAAGTGGGAGAGGTGTGACCTTGGGGGCAAGCACAGAGCCAGGTACTGTCACCTACTCCTAGCTCCCCCGTTTAGGCTAACTCCTAACGAAGCCAAGGGGGGTAGTCCCTACAAAAGAGTTTCTACGGCTCTTAAGTTGTTAAAGTGTTTTAAAAGGTTGCGGATGCGGATGGGTGTTGTTTAAGAGTTATGGTGATTAAATGTGTTTGTTTATTATGAACTTGACGCATAAGATAAAGCAATCCACGTTGCTATCAAGAGAATTAAAAGATGAACAATAATTCAAGACTTTATAAAGATGCATTCATAGATAGAAATTAAAATGTTCCAAAGATAAATGATCCAGATATAATAATTATGCAAAGATTAAAAGACCAATTCCTTTATGGAGTCAGAGCTCAGCAATGCTTTAAGAAATAAATCTAAGTCTTGAAATAAAGCTAGTGGATGTAATGTTGTGCAAGTACTCTCGGTATATTTTAAGTATTTTAGGTGGTCTTGCTTATGGTGTCAGCGAAGGGTTTTCAATAGTCGGGGAAATGTTCCAAGTTAATCCATTGGAGACATGACGACCCGCCCAGTATCCCAGGCTGGTATCACGAAGATTGACTAGCTAGCTGAAAAGCTTAGACAACGGGGAGTTTCGACGCCTCTACTAAGAAGAACTTATGAAATTTCCTACAACGTCGGTGCGTTGGTTATGGGGTTTAAATTTTATTATGTTTCTCTTGCAAGATTAAAAATCCAATGCCGTTTCTGGGTACTCCGATTTTGAAGTCGGTCAGAGCATACTCCGATAAGGAGACAACGAAGTTAATTAATTATGGGAGAGTGAGTTGCAAATTTTATTAAGTCGATTAATTAAGACTCTCCGACAGAGAGCGTTCTTGACCTTGTCTTATGACAAAGGTTCAAGAGACTTCGCTAATCTAAATGCCTAATACAAGGATATGCAAGTCTAACTATGCTCTCCGATAGAGAGTGCTCTTGACTTGGGTTATGAGAAGTTCAAGAGACTTAATTAATTAATTGATTAAACTTTAAGAAAAAGAAAGCTAAACTACCCAAGAGTCTCTTTCAGGCTTTTTAGGCCCTAATCGGGAAAGCATGGGGGTAAGTAAAATTATATCAAAAAGTAAACAAACTTTGCATTAGCTAAGTAAATAAACAAAGAAACCTTTTTGTCTTTTATATTTTATGAATGATAAACTAATAAGAAATGAACTATCCAACTTTAATAAAAAACAAACTTCTAATAATTATGAAATTATTCTATCCATTCTACCTTTAGCAATTTATTAAACAAAAAAAAATACAAGCATGAGAAAAGGACGATACAAGCTTTCCTCAAATGGGGGAAGAGGGGTGTGGGAGCTGTAATCCCACTCGCTCTTTATTAACTTTTTACAATATTTTTGATGCCTTTTACCTCTTCTTGAATGAGCAAGGTGAGAAAGGGAAAGAGAGAAGAAGGAGGTGTTTTGGTCTTTTTGGTCTTTGTTTATTCCATTGCTTGCTTATGGCCTTTGGGCTCTTTTTTATTTCCCTGGAAATAAGAGCTTTAAACACTAACTTGTTATATGTTAGTCCAAAAATTGAAACAAGATAGATCTATAAATTGATTGTAAAAGAAACTAAACCTTTATAATGAAAACAGAGGAAAGTAGGAAAAAGAAGAAGCTATGAAAAAGAGAAGAAAAATGGCAAAAAGAGGGCAAACAAAAGGCAAAAAGAGGGCTGCAAAAGAGGAGAAAGAGGGCTGCAAACTAGGGCCAAAAGAGGGCTGCAAAAGAGGAGAAAGAGGGCTGCAAAAGAGGAAAGAGGACAACAAAAAAGAGCACGGTTTGGTGAAAGATCAGTAGCTTAAGATCCAAATCTTGCTTAACCCAAAAAATTAGAAATTTTTTACTTTGAAAGATGAATAAAAACAAGGAGAAAATGGTCAAACCTGTGGATCTTTTTAAAACACTTGGATCTCATAAAGCATGCAATTACCAAAAGTTTGTACTTGACTCCAAGAGAAGAGGATGCAGCTGAGCTTGAATTTCTGCTTGGTTGGATGGACTGATCTGAAAAATAACAACTCATAGACTTGCCAAACAGTGGATTAGATCATGTATTGTTCACAAATTGAAATATAAAGTAGCATGAAACATGACTGAATAAACAATGCTTCTTTTCAATTTCTAAAAGTAAATCAATAAACAGCTAACTTGCAAACCACAAATACCTGTACTTATGTGCTTACAGAAGCCTTCTAAAGCATAGATTCATAATCTCAAACAGACAAGAAAGAGAAGCATTTAAACAACATCACCTCATCCATCAAGTGCATTCATCCACAATGTCACACCATATGAGCCTCCAAAGCCTTAATTTTATTCCAATGGTTGCATGAAAGCAACAAGCATTTACAAAGTTTCTCCAGAGTTTCTCTACACAAAATATCCACACTTGATAGAGCTGAAAGAGCCTCTATTTATACAATGAATGAAGACCAAAACCCTAAAACCAAAAACTCCTGACCTAACCGGCTTGGCACATAACTGAGAGTCCAAACCTAGAGATGAAGAGTTGAGAGTGAGGGGAGGCCTCCACCTAGGCAAGGCGCCCCCACTCCAAACCTAAACATCCAAATCCAATTGTTGAAAAACCCACACGTGTGGAGGTGCACCTCTGCAGAGATGAGGGCATGAGCTTGAGGATGGAGGCGTGAGGATTGAAGGAGGAGTGAATTGAAGGTGCCAGGTGCCAAAACCCTTAGGGTTTGCAGCAAACCCTGTCTGCATTTAATACACAGCTCCATAATTATCATCACACCAATCCCATCCTTCCAAATCATCCAATTCGTGAGTTTAGCTAGAGATGACAAGATTGCTAACTGAATGTATCTTTAATGCTCACTGAATGCTGACTAAAGTCGAGTTCTGTTAACTCCAATCATCATAAATGCCCAATGCCATGTCATTTAGCCTTTTATTTTATTCAATTTGGTTAATTTTGGGGCGTTTTTTATTTTCTCCAAAATATTCATTTTTAATAGTTTAATTTAATAATTTCTCCGTAAATGACTTTTTTGAGAAATTATTAATTATGAGGCTGAATGAACTTCTGAAACTTGGATCTGGCTGGTTGGCTGATCAAGAATGATTTTTGGCTTAAGGTTAGAGCCTTCAATCATTGAATTCGGGTTTTGGATGACTAACTTATTACAAATTGAATTTTTCCATTTAAATTATGGAAAAATTTAATTAGAAACTTAGGAAAAATTAAAAAATTAAAAAATAAAAATTTTGACGCGTCTAGTAAAAATTTTTTCAAATTTTTTTCTGAGGGTTCTAGTGACTTAGAACATGACCATGCTCTATTCTAACAATGTCTAGTAGGTTTATATATACTCAGTTGGGCTCTAATAACCCCCCAAGGCCCAGAATTCAAAATCGGGTATTCCAGCTTTGGAGGAAGCGGGAGAAAACCTCGTCAATTATACTTGGCTATAGGCAAAGCATAATTGTCAAGGGCAAAAAACTCCCTGGAATACCTTAGTTGAAATTCTACGTCTTAGGAGACCGAACCACTCAAAACACCCTACTAGCACATTTTATTACAAACCCCGCAGGGCCATGGTCATAATTATTCAAAACAAAAACTGACTAGCCAAAACTGGCTAGACACAAAGGCGGATCATCTGATACACTGGAATCAAACATTTGTCATGTTTGTCAATCTGGCGGCTCCTCAGCTAATCCAACTATGGTACAAAAAAGTTGGCAACACCCTCGATGTTTGGTCTTGATTGTGGATACCCCCCCCAGTTGCCCGAAGAGTTGTCAACTAAAACTTGAAGCAATATGTTCTACCATCATTACATGCATTATGTGTTATATGCTTTATATTTTGAAATGCAAGCCCACGAATATATTTGTAAATTGTGTTTTCTAAACACATCTGAAAGGGGCTATGAGATGAAATGAGAACTGCCTAAAAAGCAGTGGCTAAATAAATTCTAAATCTAAAGACTGTTGGCCATATTATTTGAAATGTAATGATTATATCCTCACGGAGCCTACGGGTTGGGATGCGAGATGGAATAAGGGACAACTAATTCTAAGTGTCCCCTCGGACCTCTTCACTACAATTTCTTGTGTACTCAATGCAAGGGTCCTAGAAAAGATCCTCATGGAGTTTTATTCAAGCTTGGATGTGAGCTGTAGACATTTGCTAAAGTTGAATGGACACTTTTCAAATCAACTCATCCATTTGTGAGACACTTCTATTCCCTAATGTTCTCTGTTTAATCAAGAATGCAAGTGGATTCCTGTTTCCCATTTTTGAAATACCACTATGTTAAAGTCAACCAGTATTCCCCTTTATCTTTAGGCTTTGTTTCATCACCTCACCCATAGAGCTAATTGTCTAATTCAGTAAGTGAGCATACTTAAGGGGCTTTATAGAAGATTGAATGGTTACTTTGATTTAAGTTTGATATTTTATTAATGTTTTAAGTTTGGCTGCTAACATAATCATGTGAGCTTCATTCAGTCATGATATACTCAGGATCATCCAGATTATTGCTCCACCTTTATTTTGGGTATTTTGACCAGGTCAACCTAGTTGACCAAGTCAAACACGGTTCCCAAGGCAATGACTACAAAAATCAACATTGGCTATATTTGCTTGATGTTATCCACTAAAGTTGCACTTAATTGGATTTCCAGTGAGCTGCCAAAGTCATGAACAAGTGCCTTGTTTGTTATCAATGCTTAGAAGTTCTGTGGTTTATCAGGACGATTTTTGGGTCCCTTTTTTAATAAATGCATGTTCATACCCTGCGGGGATATTGTAATAAATAATCTAGCATGGCAAACTTTTTGTAACAGACATGGATTCCTAGGACATAGACATCAATCCGATCATTCCAAGGTGTTTTTTCCCCTTGTCAATTATGCAATGTTGAATAAGCGATGTATAATTTTTGAGTTTTCACTGCTCCTCCAAAGATGGAATGGTCGTCTTGGTGGTTAGGCCTTAGGAGGTTATTAAAGTTCACGTGTCAATGTATATAAGCATGCTAAACATTGTTTTGAGTCATTATGAACATGTACTAGGTCTCTCTTAGTTTTTTTTTAATTTTCGAAAAAAATAAATTTTCTCTTAAACTTATGCTATTTTTTAATAGTTTAATTGGGAAAATTCAAAATATCATAGAGGGGGAATTTTCCATGGGGGTGCTCGTTTTCAAACTCAAAGCACCCTCTTTACCCCAAAACCCACTTTTCATAAGTTTTAAGTGATTATTTATCACTTACGTGAAAAAGTCTCAAAAAAGGAAAAAAGTGAATAAAAAATTAGAAAAAGGGAAAATATGAAGAAAAAACACATCCCTAAATGAGTGGGAACTTGTCCCAGACACGTTTCGGGTTAACTAAGGATGATGTTTGGGGTAATTGGAGACCAAATCAAGATCAAATTGGCTTGATTCCAATCAAATCCATGAGGGGGTGAATTTTTCCTTAGAGCGACACATTTATACATAACAGAGCTCACCTCTTGTTGTAATGGGTCACAGAAAGAGGGGGGGGGGTGACCTACCTTGTGAGAGGTGGTGCCTACCACCTCTCGTTCACTCTAGTTCACCCCCAATCATCTCAAAAAGCTCCAACACTTGGAAAATTTGCCCCCCCTTGGGGTTTGCTCGCATTTTTCCTATTTAAGCGAGGCTTTCTTCGTCATTTGAGATGGAGTATTGAACCTCTGCTCACTTGTAATTTGTTTTGTTTATTTGAATAATATCGAAGCTTTGGAGGTCCATTAGTGCGTGTCTAAACTGTGAATGGTGTGAGCTTAATGAGGTAATCTTGTTTTAGTTTTGTTCATGCTTGATATGATATATCAAATTGGTAATTGATCTAGCTTAGAGGGTTCTCTGCAACACGTAGGGTAAATATTTGAGGCTTTCAATTTATTTACTTACAATTTGGCTTATTGAGATTCGAGAGTAGCATTGTTTATTAAGTTATATTCATGCTCTTTTGGTTTCCATTAGTTGAATGTACTAGAATTGATCTGTTTGTGCAAGTGTGAACAAGCTTTTCAGGTTACAACTTTGGAGTAAGGGGAAGAGCCAAGTTGTGTCACCCTCTTCTTCAAGTCTTGAAGGGTATACAATTTCTTGTTCCCATTGGCATCCATAGATCTCAAGAAAGATTCAAAGCTTGAGCAAACTTCTTCTCCTTGTTCTTCAAAACTTCAAACTCTCTATTTCTTGGTTACTCGGTTCCATATGTTGAAATAATGTAACTTTGAAGAATATTCTACTTGTACTTCACATTATTATTATTCCTCCTTCGGGAGATGTTATTGTTGTAAAAGGTCATGTGAAAGTCATGAGGTACACCCTTAGTTGTAAGTCGGGTCAATAGCACCAAGAAAAGAAGAATATAATTCTTATTGTGAAGTTTACCTAGGTACGTCGGCCCAGTTAGGGAAAAAGTCAATTGGGAAGTTTAGTATAATTAGGGAGGCACCCTTCCTCATTTGTACACACACACACTTGTATTGCGCAAGAGAGAGAAAGAAGGATAGACAGAGGAGGAGGACCAGTGTCTTTAGTGTTTTGGCTCTTCTGCTTGGGGTTTGGCTTCTCACTTGATGAGACCTTGTTCTTTGGTCATTACATACTGGTAATCTATATTGAGGAAGTTTTGCTGGGTTTTTCCCTTTAGGGTTTCCTAGGGTAAATTGTTGTGTACCTTGTGATTGTGTTTCTTTCAGTGATCCTCTTTATATTGTTATTATGAAAATGTATTAAATGTTAATCAAATTAGGACTTGAGCTATGACAACATAGAAAACTTAACATGGTATCAAAGCTAGCCTGAAAAGAGCAGGTTTCACGAGGTAAATGTCTCTCTCCTTCTCCGGATAAGAAAATTAGGGTTTTTTAATAAAGTGGTTTTTTTGAGTGCAAGTGACATAGGGAAGTGTGCCCCTCCTAGGCGCATCTTTTGGGATCAAGATCAAAGTTTTTCGTCGGGCAGATCCTCTGGAAAGTCAAGCCCTAGTTTGGCTTGAAACCAGAAAACTAGAAAACTAGAAACTGCAGTCCAGGATCTTGCAAGTCCAGTTTCAAGGGTTATAATTTGGATTCTTCAGAAACTGAGTGTGCCATCATATTCGCCTCAGTCAAGCGCATCTTTTGGAGAGTACAGTTTTCATTTCTGAGAAATTTCCAATTTTTGTCATTTTCTGATCTCCGGAACAAGATGTCTCTAAGCACTATAAGCTTGATGACAAGTTGGAAGGTATAGAAAACTTATGCTCTTGGAAATACAGAATAGGACTCATTCTAGAAGAGAATGATCTTGCAAAGTTTATCAAGGGAATTGTGCCGAAGCCTGCAGAAGATGAAGCAAAGGAAAAGTACAAGAAAGACATGATTAGAGCCAAGAGGATCATAGCTAATTCAATCAAGGATCAGTTGATTCCTCAAGTATTCTCTAAGGATACACCTAAAGAGATGTTTGATTCCCTATCAGGAATGTATGAAGGAAGAAATATCAACAGGAAGATGAACTTAAGAGCCCAACTTAAAAGTACAAAGATGAGCAAGGGTGAATCTATCCATGAATACTTCACAAGGGTCTCTCAATTCAAAAAGCAACTAGAAGCAATTGAAGACAAGATTGATGAAATTGAACTAGTAATGACCGCTCTTGATGGTCTTACTAGAGCATGGGACTCTTCATCCAGACAATCTGTGCAAGGAAGGAAAGCCTAAAATTTGATATCCTATGAGAAGAATGTGTTCAAGAAGAAGCTAGAGTAGCTAATTGAGAAGCACTACTTAGAGATGATGGCCATGCTCTAGCTACTCATACCAGAAGAAGAAAAGGAAAGCATCATGTCAAGAAGGAAACTCATAAGGGGTCTTATCCTCCTAAGAAGTTTCAAAAGAATAAAAAAGGGAGATTACAAGCAAAAATATTTCTCCTCTTATCAATGTTACCATTGTGATAAGATAGGACACATTGCCAGAAATTGTTTGACAAAGAAAGAAGAATATAAGAGGAAGAATAACAAAAGATATCATGCTAACTTAGCAGAAGAAGAAGAAGAAGAAGAAGAAGGACCTCCCAGGAAGATAGCGAAAGAAGAAGTTGAAGAATATGTTCTCTAGAAGATGTATCTGTCACTAGAGGGTGGCCTGTATAAACTGAGAGGTCACCCAGAAGCAGCGTTGATCCATGATCAAGATCTTCCTATGTGCTTATGGGCTGAAGCAACAAGGACAACAGTATATGTCCATAACAGAATAGCCCATAGTGCACTTAGATTCAAGACCCTTGAAGAAATGTTCATAGGCAAGAAACCAGAGGCAAGTCACCTCAAGATATTTGGTTGTCCAGTGTTTGTTCATATACCAAACGAGAAAAGAACCAAGCTGGATCCTTCCGAAAAGAAAGAAATATTTGTTGGGTACTGTGAGGTCTCCAAGGTCTTCAGTATCTATGTTCCAGGTTACCATTGTTGTCTGCCGAATGCACACCGTCAACAGAAATCTTTTGGATTGTTGTTTCCCAAGTGGGAAAGGTGTGGCCTTGGGGGCAAGCAAAGAGCCAGGTGCTGTCACCTGATCCCAGCTCCTCCGTTTAGGCTAACTCCTAACGAAGCCAAGGGGGTAGTCCCTAACAAAGAGTTGTCTAAGGATCTTGTTTTTAGTTGTTTTTGGATAAAAGATGTGAACGAGTGTTGTTTATGAGTTTTTATGAGATACACAATAATAAATTAAGCAATCCAAGTTGTTGTTTACAAAACACAAGATAAGCTGCATAAGATGACTGAATTCAAAGCATCCACAACATAAATCATTAAATAAACAAAGGACAAATGGTCCAAATAAGATGATGCAATAGAATTTTAAGACCGGAGCCAAAAATGGAGTAAAAAATGTGCTGGGGATGCTGAAATACAGTCTTGATGATATGTTCGTGAGATCGTTTTGCAATGCTCTTTGTCAATTTTATTGTGTATTTTTAGAATGATCTTGTTTATTAAGGTGAAAGGAATTTCCAACCGGTACGCAAAGGTAGTGGAATTCTAACCGGAAATACTCTAAGTGGCTCCATTCATGGACATGTTGAACCATCCAAGTTTACAGCGAGGCGTTTAATAACTAACTAGCCACTGTAAACGAGGAGGGCTACCCAACGCCCCCAGTAAGAATTTGCCCACTTAGAATATTACGTTCAACATCGGTTCATTGGCTATGGGGTGGTAAATTTTATTAGGTGTGAAATTGAAATCAAATATGTGAATTAACAAGCTATAGTGCTTTTGGGTATCTCGACCAGGTAGAGCATACACATTGTAAAAATAGTAAATTCCAATTTTATGGGAGATGGTGAGTTGTGAAAATTTTATTAGAGCACAAACAAAGAAGCTCTTTGACAGAGAGTGGTCTTGATCCACCTTATGGTGAGATTCAAGAGTCTTATCTAATCTAATATGAGAATGCAATGCAACAATGCTCTCCAATAGAGAGTGCTCTTGACTCGTTTTATGACAAGTTTAAGAGACTTTATGTTCTTTTTATGATTTATTAAAAGAGCAAGATAGACAACAAAAAGATAACATGCAACTAACGAAGTCTAATCTAGCAATTAGTAAAAATGAAAGCTAAGTCTAATAAGCAATTTAAGCTAAGCAAAGATAAAAAGAATGACACAAGACACACTTCTCCCACATAGGGGAAGTAGAAAAATGGGAGGCTTGATCCCACTAGCCTTCTTTATCAATGAATTACAATGCTTGGGATTTTAACCCTTGAAAGGAAATTTGAAAAAATAAAGGAGTGAATAAGCCTTAATGGCGTTTACAATAGGATGTGGTTTGTGTTTGTCTTCTTAGTTTTGGAACCTTTTTCTTCAATCCCTACAAGTCTTTGGACTTGTCTTTGGTCAACCTCCTCTTCGGTAGCTACACAAAAAAAGACAACCACTCGTGCACCCATTATTTGTTAATTAAACCAAAGTAAATCTAGATGCGAAATGAAGCTAGTCTATATGTAAAACAACCTTTTCAAATGCAAAATTTTTAAGTCTTTTTCAAAATAAAACTAGATGAAAAAATTAGATGCAAAAGGAGGAAAAAGAGGGCAGCAAATAAATGGAATGAAGGGTGCAAAAAGGAGGACAAAGAAGCTGCAACAAAGAGGAAAAAGAGGCAGCAAAAAGGAGGGAAAAAGGGTGATGAAGTGGACAGCCAAACAGTAAAAGAAGGGCTGCAAAAAGAAAAAGAAAAAGAGGCTGCAGAAGTAAAAAAAGGGGCTGCCAAAAAGTGGAGAAAGAGGGCAGCCAACAAAGGAGCAAATGCGCTGCAAAAAAATTAAGCAAGAGGGCAGCGAGAAGTGAAGAAAGAGGGTTGAAAAGAGGTAAAATAATGAGGAAAAAGAGAGGAACAAAGCGAAATAAAATAATAAGGAAGAGTAAGGAAGAGGTGGGCAACGAATAAGGGAGAAAGAGGAAGCAAAAAGATCAGACAGTGAGGAAGGAAAAGGGCATAAAAAACAAGAGAGAAGATGGTAGATCTCGTAACCAAGAAATACTTTTAAATTTGATTGATGAAGGATGAGAAGAGAGCCCCTTTTGGCCGTGTTTCTCGACTTGGATGTAAACGCCTTGTAGGTCCTGCACAGTGAAAGTGTTAGATAAAAAACTCTTGCTTTGTGAAGAAATGGTTGAGCTTCAACCCTTTCTCCACCTTCGGTGATCCCTTAAACACAATTCTCAAACAACAACAAACAAGATGAAATGCTAGAATGTTCAATCAAGTAAATATCCAAAAAACATTGGTATAACTAACTACTTCTTGTTTGATTCAAATATTCAATAGATCTTGCATAGATAACCAAATTAAAACAATAAATGGCTAACCTATTGTGCTAGATTGATAGTCTTCCTAAGCTAGCAATGATCATGCAATTTACTAAATAAAGAGAGTAAGGTTAAGAGGGATATCGCCTCACACAAGATGAAGTCAAGAACACCAAGAACCCATGCATGGACCTCCAAAGTCGCTTTTATTCCATTAAACAAATAAGAGTTACAATTTGGGTAGAGTTCTCTTGCAAATTCTCCATATGCAAATGAGAACAAGAGACCTGCTTTTATACAAAAAGAGAGAAGCTAAAACCCTAAATCAGGGTCGGCATCAAAGGAGCCACACTGGGGCGAATTTCCTTGAAGGGATGAAGCTCGGTGCAATGATTTGGTGTTAACTCAAGCTCAAGATAGGCGTGAGTGGGGAGGTGGCCTCCACCTAGGCAAGGCGCCCCCCACTCTCCTTCATAGGAATGTCCTCCACCCATTGATCATCTCCCACCTCAGAAAGCGTGAGCTTGGAGAGGAGGAACAATTCCTTAATGAGGATCAATCTTGGAGTTGTTTAAATGCTTAACTCTGAGTCTGTGGGTGGTGAGAGTGGGGAGGTAGCCTCCACCCGGGCAAGGCGCCCCCTCTCCACCTCAATGATATCACCAAACCAATAAAAACTCTCCACCACAACCAAATCGTGATCTAGTTGAAGTTGGGTGAATTTCCTGATTGAGGGTGACCTGTTAGTGCTCCGATATTGACCCGACTCTGATTGATGATGATTGGAATCATCTTAAATGCTCCGTGTCGAGCTAATTAGCCCTTTATTAAATTCAATTTGGTCTTTTTTGGAGATATTTTGATTTTCTCTATTTAATAAAATAATGATTATTTTAATTAAATATTCCTCATTTATTAATTTTGAGGAAATATTTAATTAAGAGAAAAATAATCATCCAAAACTTAGGATAAGCGTGTCTAGGGGGTAAATGAATGTTTTGGCTTAGAAAACAAGTCTTTATTTGCCAAAAAACACCCCCAGACCACTTAATTATTACAATTTGAAAATTTTCAATTAAACCATAGTAAAAATGGTTTAATTAATTGAAAATTTTAATTTTTCTCTATAGTCAAAAATAAAAAATTAAAAACCTCTACGTGTTCGGGAAATGTTTTTTCGGACAATGTTTTTAATGCATCCCGGGGCTTAGGAAATGACCATAGAACATACAAATAGTGTCTAGTAGGTTCATATTCATCAGTTGGACTCTAATAACCCCCCAAGGCCCAAATTTCAAAATCGAGGATTCCAGCTTTGGAGGAAGTGGGAGAAAAACTCATCGATTATTACTCAACTAAAGGCAAAGAATAATCGATAAGGGAAAAAACTCCCTGGAATACCTTAGTTGAAAATTAAGTCTTAGAAGACCGAGCCACTCAAAACCCCTAGTAGCACACTTTATTACAATAACCCCATGGGGCATGGTCATTTCAGTACAAAAATAAAAATGACTAGCCAACATTGGTTAGGCATGAAATTCTGAACCTCTGATACATTGGATATAATCATGGATCATGCTCATCAACTAGCGGGTCAACGGAAGGCTCAACTATTATACAAAATAGTTGGTAACATCTGGCTCCAACTGTGGGACAGGCACTCATTTGATTCATCTATAAAAAAGAGTGTTCGAGAACCCTAGAATATCTGCTTCCTGCATGGAAACAAAAGTGTGTAAGCCCACATAGACATGATAAAATGCCAAGAAGATACCAACATAAGAATCTTTTTTCCCTTTTTTCTAACATATGATACAAAGCATAAAGTACAAAGCATAATGTACAGGAAATATAATACAAATTAATATACAAGTATATATGGTACAACAATATGATACAAGAATAAAAATAGAAGTACATAAAAATACAACAAGAGAGGGTTTAGAAAACCCTGAAATGACCCCATGGTCATTTTTTAGAGGTTGTTGCCGTAGAATAGCTTCAAATGCTGTCCATTCATAGGCAGGGGTAACCTTTCTCCTTCCATAGTATTGAGTATGAAAGAGTTCGTTCCGGCAAGGTCACATATAATAAAGGGGCCTCTCCAAATGCTGTCAAAGTTTCCATGCAGGCTCGGTTTCTCTCTCCTTTTGTCCCATAAAAGGACTGTGTCTCCAACTTTGAAAGGTCTTGGCTTTGCTGACTTGTTAAAGGTTCCCTTCACACTCTCTTGATGCTTTAAGACTTGATCCAAGGTTGCCCTTCTGCTCTCGTCCAATTCTATAATCTGATTAATCCTCTGTTCCATCTCTTCTGCCTCGGTGCCATATTACTTATCATTTTGAAGATAGGGATCTGCATGCTGAACGACAAGGTGGCTGTGAGACCATATACAAGCTCGAAAGGAGACTTTCCAGTGGAATTCTTTTTTGTGATTCTGTCGGCCCAAAGAGCATATTTGATCTTGCTATCCCATGCCCGCTTGTTGTTGCCCATAGTTTTCTTAAGGATATTCATTAGATTTTTATTGGTGGACTCAGCAGGTCCATTTCACCGTGGGTAATAATCAGATGAATGGGATAGGGTAATGCCAACTTAAAACAAAAAGATGTCATCTCGATGGAGCTGAATGCCTTTGCATTATCCGTTGTTATCTTGAGAGGTATTCCAAATCTTGTGATTATTTTGTCCTCTATGAAATCCATAACAACCTTTTTTGTGGCTGTCTTGGTGGGTATGGTCACTACCCACTTGGTGAAGTAGTCTGTAGAAGTGAGAATCCAACAAAATTCGTTGCTGGAATTGTCTTTGATTTTGCCTATGAAATCAAGCCCCCATTACTGAAAGGGAGCAAGGACTACTATAGTTGTGAGGGGAAGGGCAGCCAACTTCTGCTTCCCTGTGAAGAGTTGACACTCCTGGCAACACTTAACATGTCTATGCACATCTGCAAAGATGGTTGGCCAATAGTAACCAGCTTGAAGGATTTTATGGGCAGTTGTATTTGCTGCGAAGTGGCATCCACAAAATCCTGAGTGAAATACAGTTAAGATTCTCTTGAAATCTTGCTCATTTATACATCTAAGTATGATTCCATTAGGGTTCCTCCAACCCAAACCTTCTTGAGTGAGGCAATATCTAGCAGTTTTCAATCTTAGTGCCCGTCGTTTGTGTCCTTTGAGGTGATTCGGGCAGGTGAGATGGAGAAGGAAATATATGATATCCGAATACCAATGGTTGTAAAGATCTTGCAATGCAGGAATCATGGTTGGATTGGCTCTAGTGTTTTCACAAATCATGTCTATTGCTTTTTCATTTCTTTGAGTCAACATCTTAGCTAAGCCTTGTCCTTTGATTAACTTTGTTGGTTTGATCTCTAAATCAGACTCTTGAATTTTAGATACCCATGTGCCCCTTATTCCTAAGCAATCCTGTTGGGACAAGATGTCTTTTACTGCAACATGGGGGACATACCCTATGACCTTTGAATAGCCAATGTATGTCTTGAAATGTTTTACGGATTCGACCAAGGCATAGGCTTGTTTTTCCATAATGGTATACTTTAACTCTGAATTCTGTAAAGCTCTACTCATAAAAGCAATAGGCTGCTCGAACCCTTCGAAGTTCTTCTAGAGCAATACCTCGACAATTGTATCCTCTGATGTGAAGGAGAAAACCATAAAGTCTTTAGTATAATCTGGGCTGACTAAGACAAGAGACCTGGTGATAGCATCCTTTATGGTGGCAAAAGCCTCCTTCCCCTCATTTGTCCATACAAACTTGGCATCTTTTTTAAGTAGTGCTTGCATGGGTTTCATGAGTTCGGCCAGATTGGGAATGAATCTTTTGATAAAGTTGATATGTCCGTCGAAAGACTGGAGGGCCTTCACATTCCTAGGAAGAGGAATTTTCTGTATGGCTTCTATCCTTTAAGGGTCAATCTTGACACCATCTTTGGAGATAATATGTCTAAGGAGTTTCCCTTCATCGATGCCTAGGACAGACTTGGCCGGATCTAAGGAAATACCATATTTCCTACATCGTTCAAAAACCTGCTTAAGGTGGCTGACATGGCTGGATCTTTCTTTTGAGAAAACTGTTAAATTATCTTGATAAATTTCTATGATTTTGCCAATTAATTCTTTGAAGGGCATAGTCCATGGCCCTTTGGAAGGTAGCCCCAACATTGAGAAGGCCAAAAGGCATCCCGAGGTATTCAAATGTACCCCAAGGGCTTGTGAATGTAGTTTTATGTCTGTCTTCTTCCTGAATAACAACCTAGTTGTATCCTGAAAATCCATCAAGCATGGACATCATACTAGATCCAGTGACCCGTTGGAGGAGGGTCTCCATGATGGGAAGAGGATAGTTGTCCTTTTGACAAGCAATATTCAGGTTCCTGAAGTCTATGCATATCCTCAAACTCCCATTCTTTTTTCTGACTACAACTAAGTTGGAACACCACGTTGACTGTCTTGCAGGAGCTATGATTCCTGCGGACAATCACCTTCTAACATTTCTTCTGATGGTTGAAGTGTTGATGCTGAAACTGCTAACTTATCGGCTGCACTATTCTGATCTCTAGGGATTGCTTCTATGTTTAAGGCATAAAAAAATTCCATGGTGTCCCAAATTGCATTCCTATATTTCTTTAATCTTTGACACTTACATGCAAATTGGCCTTTGATTTGTTGGACTATTAAATTTGAATCACCCTTGATGCTTAGCAATTTTATACCCATGTCCTTGGCTAATTCAATACCCAATGGAAGTGCTTCATATTTTGCTACATTATTGGTGGCCTCAAACTCTAACATGAATGCAAAGTTGAAAATCTTACCCTTAGGTGAAGTTATTACAACCCCAACCCCTTTCCCAGCTCTTGAGTATGCACCATCAAAATTCATCCTCCATAACTCATCAACTTTTTCATCCTTAATTTCTTCTTGAATAGGGGCCAAAAAGGTGGAGTTAACCTGATAGGTTCCATGCTCATTAATGGTATACATACATTGGTTCAATGGTTTTCTAGGATTTTCAACATGGTACCTTTTCTCTTTCTCAGAATATAATTTAACAAGCAAATACTCAGATGTTGGCACATTGGCATAGGTCCAATCCATATAGATCGATCCACCTAAAGTGGCACCCCACTTCCTAGAAGGCAACATCCCCCACTTATTTGGTACATCGATAACAAGGATGTCCATGGTAATATGGATGTTCGGATACCTAGCCAACCTAACTGCCTACTTTTCAATCATTACTTCAACCTCAACCGGTCTAGAATCCATGGCACATACATTCTGGTATGGTCTTGTAGTTTTCAAGTTGCGCTGTTGCATGACCTTTTTAATCATGATGTTGGAACTAGATCCTGAATCTAACATACAATTATGTAGAAGAAGATCACCTATCATCAATGATACATAGAAAGGGGGATGATCTTTTCTTGGGTCCCTAGTATATAGAATTATAGGAGGATCTGCATAAATAGTGTTATGGTTTGTTGAAGGTTGTTCTATGGTGTCTGAGAAAGTGACCTTCTTAGGGGTGGGAGGCTTCAAATGCGTTGGAGGATTTGTATCAGTTGGGGAATCTAAGATTTTCAAAAGCTTTTCTTTCTGTCCAGGTATTTTACACAATTCTAAAACAGGGACCGGGACTTTAGTATTAACCAACCAATTACCCAAATCAAAGCTTAAATCACTTGACTTATTAGCATCATTTGGAATTGTTACCTTAGGAGTATTCTGTGTGGAAGGTCCATGATTTGCTTTCCTCTGGTAGGTAACACCTTTGAATTTTTGCATGTTCTTAACCTGTTCTCTTGAAGGTTTTTCACCGTAACATTTAGTCAAGTTATCAAGCTTTTGACTATACTATTTTGCCTCTCTCCAACTTTCTCTGGAAATATTATGCATGTCACCTACATTGTTTATATACTCAAGCTCGCTTGATGATGCTCTAGGACCACAACCTTCTGGAAAACCATGCTCCTGAACATAACATGCATAATGACAAGAAGATTCCTCATGAAAGTCTTCACATACCCTACAAAATGGCGTGTAAGTTTCAACCATGTTAGCAACTTCTAATTGATGAGGAGGCCTTTGTTCATGGTTGGGTGCTTTTCTTTGCCAATTTGTTTTTGGAGGGAATGTTCTTGGGGCAGGTTGTGACTGTGCTCTTTCCATATTGATAACCTTGTTCTGCATTTCTTGCATTTGGGCTACATGCTTGTCTTCCATTCTTTCAAGTCTTTCCTTCATTTCCATCATTTGTTTTTTATAAGAATCCTCTTCCTTATGCTCATTTGACTTTAAAGGAGTTGAGGACCTTGAATAACTAGGAAGGTTAGACTCACCTGAAGACTGCATATTTCTGTCTATCTTGACTGCCAATTCCTGTGCATCTAGAAGAGTAGTGGGTTCTTTATCCCTGATCTGATATTGCATCATCCCACTAAGTGCTTCAATGTAATAAACCAAGATAGATAGTGCAGGTGGTTTACAAGTGGCAGGAATGGCATTTGATAGTTTTGTGAATCTTTGATTAAACTCATCCTACAAGTCTTTGGACTTGTCTTTGGTCAACCTCCTCTTCGGTACCTACACAAAAAAAGACAACCACTCATGCACCCATTATTTGTTAATTAAACCAAAGTAAATCTAGATGCGAAATGAAGCTAGTCTATATGTAAAACAACCTTTTCAAATGCAAAATTTTTAATTCTTTTTCGAAATATAACTAGATGAAAAAATTACATGCAAAAGGAGGAAAAAGAGGGCAGCAAATAATGGTAATGAAGGCTTCAAAAAGGAGCACAACGAAGCTGCAACAAAGAGGAAAAAGAGGCAGCAAAAAGGAGGGAAAAAGGGTGATGAAGTGGGCAGCCTAACAGTGAAAGAAGTGCTGCAAAAAGAAAAAGAAAAAGGGGCTGCAAAAGTGAAAAAAGGGGCTGCCAAAAAGTGGAGAAAGATGGCAGCGAACAAAGGAGCAAATGGGCTGCAAAAAGTGAAGAAAGAGGGCAGCGAGAAGTGAAGGAAAAGAGGTAAAATAATGAGGAAAAAGAGAGGAACAAAGCAAGATAAAATAACAAGGAAGAGTAAGGAAGAAGTGGGCAATGAACAATGGAGAAAGAGGAAGCAAAAAGATTAGACAGCGAGGAAGGAAAAGGGCATAAAAAACAAGAGAGAAGAGGGTAGATCTCGTAACCAAGGAAGACTTTTAAATTTGATTTATGAAGGACGAGAAGAGAGCCCGTTTTGGTTGTGTTTCTCGACTTTGATGTAAACGCCTTGTAGGTCCTGCACGGTGAAAGTGTTAGATAAAAAACTCTTGCTTTGTGAAGAAATGGTTGAGCTTCAACCCTTTCTCCACCTTCGGTGACCCCTGAAACACACCTCTCAAACAACAATAAACAAGATCAAATGCTAGAATGCTCAATCAAGTAAATATCCAAAAAACATTGGTATAACTAACTACTTCTTGTTTGTTTTAGATATTCAATAGATCTTGCATAGATAACCAAATTAAAACGATAAATGGCTAACCTATTGTGCTAGATTGATAGCCTCCCTAAGCTAGCAATGATCATACAATTTACCAAGGAAAGAGAGTACGGTTAAGAGGGATATCACCTCACACAAGATGAAATCAAGAACACCAAGAACCCATGCATGGACCTCCAAAGTCGCTTTTATTCCATTAAACAAATAAGAGTTACAATTTGGGCAGAGTTCTCTTGCAAATTCTTCATATGCAAATGGGAACAAGAGACCCACTTTTATACAAAAAGAGAGAAGCTAAAACCCTCAATCAGACTCGGCATCAAATGAACCACACTGGGGCGAATTTCCTTGAATGGATGAAGCACGGTGCAATGATTTGGTGTTAACTCAAGCTCAAGGTAGGTGTGAGTGGGGAGGTGGCCTCCACCTAGGCAAGGCGCGCCCCACTCTCCTTCATAGGAATCTCCTCCACCCAAGGATCTTCTCCCACCTCAAAAAGCGTGAGCTTGGAGAGGAGGCGCAATTCCTTAATGAGGATCAATCTTGGAGTTGTTTAAATGCTTAACTCTGAGTCTGTGGGTGGTGAGAGTGGGAAGGTGGCCTCCACCTGGGAAAGACGCTTCCACTCCACCTCAATCATATCACCAAACCAATTAAAACTCCCCACCACAACCAAATCGTGATCTAGCTGAAGTTGGCCGAATTTCCTGACTGAGGGTGACCTGTTAGTGCTCCGATACTGATCCGACTTTGATTGATGATGATTGGAATCATCTTAAATGCTCTGTGCCGAGCTAATTAGCCCTTTATTAATTTAATTTGGTCTTTTCTGGAGATATTTTGATTTTCTCCATTTAATAAAATAATGATTATTTTAATTAAATATTCCTCATTTATTAATTTTGAGGAAATATTTAATTAAGAGAAAAATAATCATCCAAAACTTAGGATAAGTGTGTCTACGGGGTAAATGATTGTTTTGGCTTAGAAAACAAGTCTTTATTTGCCAAAAAAAACCCTCGGACCACTTAATTATTACAATTTGAAAGTTTTCAATTAAACCATAATAAAAATGGTTTGATAAATTGAAAAATTTAATTATTTCTCTATAGTCAAAAATAAAAAATAAAAAACCTCTACGAGTCCAAAATTATTTTTTTCGAACAATGTTTTAATGCATCCCGGGGCTTAGGAAATGACCATAGAACATACAAATAGTGTCTAGTAGGTTCATATTCATCAGTTGGACTCTAATAACCCTCCAAGGCCCAAATTTCAAAATCGGGCATTCCAGCTTTGGAGGAAGCAGGAGAAAAACTCATCGATTATTATTCGGCTAAAGGCAAAGAATAATTGACAAGGGAAAAAACTCCCTAGAATACCTAAGTTGAAAATTAAGTCTTAGGACACCGAGGCACTCAAAACCCCTACTAGCACACTTTATTACAATAACCCCATGGGGCATGGTCATTTCAGTACAAATATAAAAATGACTAGCCAAAATTGGCTAGGCATGAAATTCTGAACCTTTGATACATTGGATATGAACATGGATCATACTCATCAACTGGAGGCTCAACGAAAGGTTCAACTATTATACAAAATAGTTGGTAACAACCATCATATGGAAATTAGCAGGGATGTAACCTTTGATGAAGATGCAACTCTCAAGAAGTCGAGAAAGTGTCAACCTGAAGAAACATATGAAAGAAGTTGTAGCTCCCAAAGCTGCAGAACCAATGAAAGCAGTTGCACCTTCTCATGATGATGAGATTCCGGAAGAACATGATATGTTGGAGCCCCAAGAACCTCCCTACATGAACATCTCCCACAAGAGAAAGCTGGCTTGGGCCCGTGAGATTATTCAAGAAGCAGAAGGGTATGGTGCTCCAGAAGTGTTCACAAGGCAGAGCAAGAGGCCAAAGCCATTTTTTAGTTATGTGGCTTTGATGTGTGATCTTGTTTTGAAGTAGCTGTTCAAAATAAAGAATGGGTAGAAGCTATGACAGAAGAATACCAATCCATAATGAAGGATGATGTATGGAAAATGGTTCCCAGGCCAAAAGGAAAAAGTGTGGTATCTTCCAAATGGATGTACAAGATAAAACATACAACCGATGGAAGTATTGAAAAGTACAAAGCTAGATTTGTGGCTCATGGATTCCCTCAAAATGAAGGAATCGATTATGAAGAGACATTTGCTCCTGTTGCAAGGTACACTTCTATCAGAACCATCATGGCACTAGCAGTCAAGACAGAATGGAAGTTACATTAGATGGATGTGTAAACAACCTTCCTAAATGGTTTTATTGAAGAAGTGTACATAATAACAACCATAAGGTCTTGAAGTCGAAGACATAAGAACACATGTCTGTAAATTGAAGAAGGCTCTGTACGGATTGAAGCAAGCTCCAAGAGCTTGGTATGGAAGAATCGATAGTTTTTTAACGAGCTTGGGCTTTACCAAAAGTAAGGTTGATCCTGACCTTTACTTCAAGGTTATAGATGATGAACCTGCCATATTACTGCTGTATGTGGATGCTTTATTCCTGACAGGTAATGAGAAGCAAATCTCAGAGTGTAAGAAGAATCTCACTGCAAAATTCGAGATGAAAGATCTTGGCTTGATGCATTATTTTCTAGGTCTTGAAGTATGGTAGAGTCCAGAAGGAATCTTCCTTAACCAAGGGAAGTATGCAGTGGAAATAGTGAAAAGGTTTGACATGTTGGAGTTTAAAGCCATGTCCACACCCATGGATACACACTTGAAGTTGCTAGCTGATGCTTCGTAAGAATTAGTGGATGTGACACTATACAGACAAATCATTGGTTCATTGATGTATCTGACGAATACCCGACCATATATATGCTTTATTGTGAACACTTTGAGTCAGCATCTGGTTGAGCCAAGACATGTTCACTTGGTAGCTGCAAAGCATGTGATGAGGTACCTAAAAGGTACAATAGACTATGGTCTCAGTTATACTAGAGATCATGACTTCAGACGATAACTCGTTGTACAAGCCCCAAGCTGCTCCAAAACATAAGGAACGTCTATATGTGAAGACGATGGCTGAGAAAAAACTTCAACTAGTTGCACCCCATCTGTTTCTTCACTATATTGCTTCTCCAAGTCCTCATTACAGATACTCAAATATAACTTTGACTGATCACATGAAAACTCTGACTGTTCTTCTTTACAACTTTCATAAGTTTCAGAATAAACATTCCCCTCGCTGGACACATCATAGATGGGATTCTCAAAAATATTTTCAAAAGTATCATAGGTTGGATTTTCAAAAAAAAATTCATAATCATCATTGCCATCTATGTCAGATATGAGAGATGCCTCATCACTAGCATCAAGTCCTTGGCCACACTCCTCATTTTGCTCAAAACAATCTTCTTCAAAGAGTTGGGTTTCAATGAAATCACATGGGACCCAACTTTCCAAATATTTGTCATCTGGTGGAGTGCATGGAGGAATCTCATCACATGAAACTTCTAAGATTGGTGGACTTGATCTCGTAATTTTGAAAGGAAGGATCATCCTGTGTATGTATGTGTTAGCTGTGATTATTATTGGTAGCTCCGCAAAGACTTGATCCCGTAATTCCGAAAGGAAGGACTGTCTAAGTACCACAAATGTGTTGACCATGATCCCGTAATGGATTGTCTTGAGTTGCTGATGATTATGTCACATGTTGTTGTCGTTATTCCAGCTTTATGCTAATGAGCCAGTCTCGTGCTGTCGTTTTTGTTGTTATTCCAGCTTTATGCTGCTGATAATGTTCATGCAGATGATGATGCCCCAATTCCATGCTGCAGATGATGATACTTTAGCTCTGTACTGAAGATGTTGATGATGATACTTCAACTCTGTATTGAAGATGTTGATGATGATACTTCAACTCTTTGCTGAAGATGATGATGCTGTTCAAAACTTTCGATGATCTATAGATGTACCAGACAATGTTCCAAAAGATGATGTTGATGATGCCTTCTCTCTCTCCTTTCGATGATGTTGTGTCGAGTCACACCAGCTATTGTTGATGTTAGTAAAATACCCTTCTTGTTAAGGGGGAGTGTTGAAATAATGTAGAAGAATATTCTACTTGTACTTCACATTATTATTATTCCTCCTTCGAGAGATGTTACTGATGTAAAACGTCATGAGGTAAACCCTTAGTTGTAAGTCGGGTCAATAGCACCCAGAAAAGAAGAATATAAATATTATTGTGAAGTTTACCTAGGTAGGTCGACCTTGTTAGTCAGATAGATCGACCCAATTAGGGTAAAAGTCAATTCGGAAGTTTAGTATAAATAGGGAGGCACCCTCCCTCATTTGTACACACTCACACACACTTGTATTGCGCAAGAGAGAGAAAGAAGGACAGATAGAGAAGGAGGAGGGCCAGTGCCTTTGGTGTTTTGGCTCTTATGCTTGGGGTTTGGTCTCTCACTTGATGAGATCTTGTTTTTTGGTCATTGCATACTGGTAATCTATATTGAGGAAGTTTTGCTAGGTTTTTCCCTTTAGAGTTTCCCAGGGTAAATTGCTGTGTACCTTGTGATTATGTTTCTTTCATTGATCCTCTTTATGCTGTTATTATGAAAATGTATTGAATGCTAATCAAGTTAGGATTAAGCTATGACAACATAGAAAACTTAACATAATATATGCTTAACAAAATTAGATCTAAAAGGCTTTGATCATTTATCTCATTTTGGTAGAGCATTTTTAATAGATCTAGAATCCTTTTAAAGGTCTAATTTAAATCTAGATCTAGATTGGCTCTTTAGTATTTGTTGTTACAAATATTGCTATCATTTTCAAGTATTAAATTAGTTGTATATTTTATGTAATTTTTAGCTAAACTACTAACTTTCCAATGAGTTTAGCTTGCTGGTTTTTAGCAGGCTGAAGGAAAAATAAAGGGAAAGTCTGTCGAAATTTCGAGTTTTTGGCCATTGGGAGCACCCAAAGTCCATCCTTCTTCCCCCTCCTTCATTCCTCTTCTTCCCGAAGCATTTGTAAGCCTTTTTGATCCATTTTCAAGGGTCAAAAGGTATTGATTTATTTTTTGTAAAAGCATTGTAATAAAGATTAATAAAAGAGAAGCAGGTGGGCTTTGCAAGTGCCCTCACTCCATTCCCCCTGGGGCGATTTGTGTCGCCTTCTTAGTGGTTTGCTTTATGCTTTATTTTTTCGTTGCTAACTGTAAGTTGGTTTAGTTGCTTTTACTTTCAGTTAATATAGTTTTCTTCAAAGTTTCATTTACTTTTGCAAAGTAACGAATACTGACCCGACATTGCTCTATCGAAATACCCAAGAGAGCTTGCTTGATTGGGGAAAAGACACTCTTCGTCGTAGTAATTAGTCTCACTGTTTCTTTTTCTTTTTCATTTGTATTTTGCTTTTACAAGCTTAATTGGAATAAATATTAGCCTCTTCCGTGTATGCTCTACCCCTCTCAGACTTGCTTGAGCTTGGGGATATCCAAAAGCGGAAGTGTGCACTTTGTAATTATCCACATCTAACTAAAAACCCACATTAATATAAGCAACCTCCCTTTGAATCACAAAGGAAATATGACGTTATCAAAATTCAATATTGGTGGGAAAATCTTACAAAGGAAGCGAGAACAACTAGAAAGTGATTGTGGGGCCTCGCCATGCTACACCCTCAATTGGTGTAGTGTTGGACATCCCCCTGTGACTCCATCTAGCCAACACCTCCTTGTGTGAAACCACTTTTGTCGACATCCGAACATATTCCCAAGTACCTTTTCGTATATCTAGAATCCCCTTCCCGTAATCCACTCATCACCATAATAAGTTAAAATTGACCAAGACACACTGCAAAACATTTTACTTTTTCGGTAGCACTTCAATATGTTATGAATTCATTTGGCACTAGAACAATTTATACTACTATCATTTGTTTAAAGTCATCTCGATATATGAATGTTGTATCTTTATGCTGTTGATTTAATTTCTACTTTGCAATATCTTGTTAGTAAATCATTTCAAACTCCTAACAAAACAATTCATCCACAACTATTAAATAATAAAGAGCCTTAGCAAGTCTTTCTTAGGGACTACCCCCCTTGGCTTCGTTAGGAGTGGTCTAAACAGAGGAGTCAAGATTAGGTGACAACACCTGGCTCGAGACTTGCCCCCAAGGACACCGAGCAACTTGAAGATTTCTGCTGCGTTTCCCCCCCAGGTGTGTGTAAGGCGACAACACTCCAGACATGCCCAACAAGCATACTGCAGTTTCATTTTTCAGGATTTGGCCACAGTTTTGAGTATTAGCGATTATTATCACTTTATTATTGTTTTGGTCAGATTTTTTTATGGGGAGATGATGTTGATGATGGCACTCCCTAGGCGCTATAGAGGATCATTGGGTATGAGTAGTCACCAGTACCATTCTACTATGTCTTCAGATCCATTTTTGTAGTCAGTTTGTCACAGGATCCAACTGACAAAGAGTTATGAGCATTTTATTATTTCCGGAGGTTGTACCAACATAAAAATGGACTATGAAATTACTTGAGGAAATCGCCTTGGCTAAGATGGTCAAGGAAACGACTTGGGATCGCTTCGGGATGACATATGATGGCTCTTTGGATAATTTTGCACTAGTTTCACTCAACATGGGGTCTTAGATCATTTTATTTGTTTATCTAGGGAGGACGTCCCCCATGGGGCTCCCCTAACCTTAGCACATGTTGTATTTACATGTTATATCTTATGATATGTTGTTGAGGTGGCTCCTAGGGTGATTTATGCCCCTAGGTGACCCCTTTCTTATGTACCACATGATTATATCTTATGTTAAGATGTATTTCACCTCTCTAAGGCGTCATTGGGCAAAAAGGTCCGTCCACCGTTGATGATGTCTTAATCTCAACCGTTCGATCTAGTTGGTTAGGGATTTGGCTTCTCTTGGATCTATTTAAGAGAGAAAGTCCTTCCATTGTAAAGCATGATTCTTGGCATCAGAAATTCTGAATAAAGAGATTTTTCTGGGATCAAATACTTGTGTCTTTGTGGATGAGTGAATGCGATGATGATTGAAACTGCTTTTCTTTTGCATTGAGATATCTTGGCGTAGTTTCTTGTATCTTGTGGATCCATTTTCGATTTGCAGGTGAAGGAGGCGCATCAATGGGGAGACTCACCTTGACATTTCTCTTCGAATTGGGTTTAACAGGGAGTGGTTCTTTTGTTATGACTTTACATCTCCTTTCTTTTACTTCTCGTTTGCATTTCTAGATCTTTTCTTGTCATACTTATTGGTTTTCCCTTCGTGTGGCAGGAGGAGAGGGTGCATAGGGTCATTAAGCAAGTGAATTTCAACAAGAGCTTCTTCAAATATCTAGCTTGATCTACGTGGAAGCAATCCTCATCATCCAGGAAGGCATCTACAATTTCCAGGTGAGTATCTCATCAGGTTTCTCTATATTGAATTTTCTATCCTTTTGTCCTCACAAAATTTCAAAGAAAACCCTAACCTAGTAACTAGGAAAAATCACTGAGGTATATTGCACTTAGAATTTCAACTATTGGTGATTTGGGTATTTGCAGCTAGTATAAAAAACCTCTAGATCCTCCAAGACGTCATCATTAGACTCCATTTTCCCATTTGGATCAGGGACTAGCCTTCTAAGCAATTCACCCTCCTTGTTTTGATAGCGATTTTCTGAGTGTTTGTGTTTCGGTTTTGCTTGGGTTATAGACATTGTCAAATCTCTTATACAAGCAATCAATCAAGTGTGTTAGAAATCCATAATCTCATACATCAAACCCTACCTTGGGCATCTTTTTGATTTTCCATCTAAACTCCCCTTAGGGTAGCAAGTTTGATCATTTACACTAACACATAAATCCTGGATCTTTCAATTAAATCCACAAGTCATTAAAATAAACATCTTGGGTGACTTAATCAATATTTATCGTAGAAGAAAACATCGACATCGGCAAAAAATCGGCAAGGGTCCAGAAAACATCTTCTCGGCAACATCGGCGAAAAAAATCAGCAAACCGCGACAAATATTTAAAAACACAAAATATATTCATTTTTTTCATAATTTTAAGCATATAAAGCAACAATGACATCAAATAAATACATTGACACATAAATATAGAAAAAACATTGATAGATATCATGTAGGCATGCCAAATATAATATGAGACATAAAAGTCCATACTGAAAGTCTGAATATAGTTGTCCAATAGTACTCAAAAGTGGGAAATCAATGGTCCAATACATATTACAAAATGACATCACAAAACTAGTAGCTAACTATCTGTCTCTGAAATATAAATCAATGCCCTCTTCCCCTTTTACGGGAAAAGATAATGGGCTGTTTGTCAAGCCTGCCCCTGACAGTAGAAGGTCCTGGCCTTGTACTACTAGGTGCCAATGAGGGACTCGGTGCCAATAAGGGAGTAGATGCATCGACCACTGTAGAAGGTGGTGCTGATGAAGCCACATCACCCTCCATGAAGTCCTCTAGGTCAAAGCGGCCCGCCTCCTCCTCCTGTTCCTCTTCTTGCTCCTCCTCATCCTCCTGCCCCTGCTACTGTTGCTGCTGCTCCTCATCTAACCATGCAGGTGCCTCCTCCATGATAGGTAACTCAACCTCCACCCTCTAGTTGGACAATACATCAATATTGTCCAAGCAAATGGCATCCACATCGGGTGATTTCTCCACCTGCTTCATCCACAGTCGAAGATTGTAGTGGACATACACCAATTCATGCAGGCATGGGAAATCCAACCTGTAAGAGGGTGATAAAAATATTTAATGAGTCTTAAGTCTTGATGCCAGAGGAAACCAATATGAAACAGGGTATTAAATTACAATGAATTTAATTGCTTTGATAAAGTTCTTAGTACTTACCTGGTGCGTTTCTTTGAGTGTATTTTATCAAAGACATTCCAATTACGCTCACATCCAGAAGAGCTACAGGTTTGGTTGAGGACTCGGATGGCAATTTTTTTTGAATTTGGTGCCCTTGCACCATATATCCTCCACCAAACACCTACAATAAACAAGAAAGAAAGAGAATCAGATTAAATAATTCAAATTTCAAATAAAATGATAAATCATAAAACACAATTAAAATTTAAGAATTTGAAGTTCAAAATACAAATAAATTCTAATTTGCAATCACTTACTTGGAGTCAAATTGTTCCTGCACGGACATCATCGACGTAGCCAAATAGTCCAGTAGCCTCTCGATACATCTCCATCTCACGAGTAATACTCTCCCGAGTCTCAAAATTAGGTACCATCCTATTCATACATTCGATAAGCCCTTCCAAAACCTCTTCATCAAAATCAAACTTACACTTGTATGAAAAGGCAGGGTTGAGGAAAAGTGTAGCTGCATGAATAGGTTGATGGAGCATCCCAATCCATCATGTATCAATCAACTCCAATAGCATCATGTGTCTATTGTGTCCAGGGGTACCCTTCTCGACATAATAAGACCGAATAGACTCTTTGGCCCTATCCATGGCCTCGTACAAATAGCCCATAGCAGGCTTGTCACTGTCAACTAATCTCAAAACCTTTACCAAAGGTTCACTGATTGAGAACACTTCCTCCACTCCTTCCCAAAAGGAGTCGATGTAAACCAATCTAGCGATAGCTTTCCCATCCTCTCTCTTGCTATATGTGCAATCTCGCCACTCATTACAAACAAACATTTGCTTAAGCTCAAACTGAACTTGAAGCAAACACTGAAGATAAATGAAGTTGGTGGCAAATCGTGTGATTCCAGGGCGCAACAATTCCCTGTTTCTCATGCATCTCCTCATGAGGCTAAGAACCCAAACATGGTTATATATGAATCTGGTGATACTCCTAGCCTGATCAACAACCTCCTTGATGAAGGGAATTTTCCCCACATCCTCCAGCATCAAATCAATACAATGTGCAGCGCATGGACTCCAAAATAGTGAGGGGTGCCTCTCCATAAGCAATCTACTAGCAGCCACATAATTGGTTGCATTATCTGTTATGATCTGCACCACATTGTCCACACCAATCTCCTGAAGGACCCCATCCAACAACTCACATAACAATGCTGCTTCTTTTACCTGTGTTGATGCATCAATGGATTTGATAAACATGGTACCTTTAGGGCACTGTACCAAGAAATTGAGAAGGGTCCTACCCTTCGCATTTGACCAACCATCAGACATCAATGTGCATCCAGAAATCTCCCATGACTGTTTGAATTCCTCCAATCTAGTGTTGATGTCTTTCTTCTCTGCTTGAAGAATTGGGCCTCGATTCTCCTCATATGTAGGGTACTTGTACCTTGGGCCAACAATAGCAATGGCATCACACATAGGCTGAAAAAAGGATTGTTTCTTGTTATTGTAAGAGGCAAGTCACTCCAGAAAAACATCCTCCCCATAATCCTATCTGCTTCTTCCTTCTCCCTTTTTTTAACCATGGACTTGATGCTATTCCGTGGAACAAAGAAAGATGAGGCAGCAGCCCTCACGGAAGCTGAACCCATGGCTGTGGAGCCCCCAACACTACCCTAAGTGGGATTCGGATGATCATAATCATATGTCCTTGAAGTCCTAGCCACTCCACCTGCAGCAAGTTCAACTCTATTTGCAACTGACTCTTCCCTTTTTCTATCTTTCGAGTGAATTGCATCATGGACCATTCTCATAATCTCGGGGGTAACTGCACTACAAAGCCCCACATCATGGCCAGGGAGTTTTGCCAAATGGTACTTCAACCTGCTAATGCCTCCTGTCATATGTTGTCCACACAATTTGCAATTCAATTGTTGTCGGTTTGTTCCATCTTCAGGGTCAGCATATGGCCAAAATGGGTCCAATGCCTTTGGCATTTTGTCAAACCTGTGGGTGCAAAAAAAAAAAAAAAGACATTATGATTAAAAATTTAAACCCAAATCCTAAAGATTATAATTTCTGCCTCCTTCCACCTTTAGTATGTACTATGTACTATGTAGTATGTACATTGTAAACAGTAGAATATAGTATATAGTATATAGTATATAAATAATAATAGTATATAGCAATATACAGTATATACTATATACTGTATAGTATTATACTATATACTATACAGTATATAGTATATACTGTATATTATATAGTATATATAATATATACTATATATATTATAGTATATACACTCAGCACTGTAAAGATCTGGAGCCGCGGGCAGTGTCCAGTGGAGTCGGATGGCCATCGACGATTTTCAAAAAAAAATTTAAACTTAAAACTTAAAAGAACCTACGACTACAATTTTTAAAATTTACAACTGATACTCACCAAGTCAGTCGGATGTTTGATATTTGCTGTGTGCAATTTGAAGTTTGTAGATCCAATGGAACCTGGAACTTCGAACCCTGCAATGGCCCCTCCTCCAATCATCGTCTCCTGCAACGCTACTAAAACACTAATCGGAACCACAAATACCAACCTGATTGCGTTTTAATGACCCCAAAAATCGCCGTAGGTCAACTCGATGATTTTTTAGATTGTGGCGCGATATTTTGCAAAAAAATCGGCGATTTTTTATAAACCTCGCGCGACGCAATTTTTCTTCAACATCGCGATTTTTTCGTCGGAAAAAATTGTTGTCTCGAAAATCTAGCGATTTTTCGGGACATCGACGATTTTTTCTTCTATGATATTTATAACTCTTTTACTCAAGTATTGCTTTTTTTAGTGACTTCATCTTGGGATCTAGGGTTTAGTGGCTATTCACCTTATGTATTCTTGGCTTATGGTTTGATTTGGTGATTTAGCCGTAGGTCTTTATTTCCAAGATAGATTTGGGTCTCCCCCTTTATCACTTGGGCTTTAGTGGCATAAAGCGAAGGGTTTCTCAATCGGTGTGACAACCGATCCATTGTTTGGGGGTCGAGACACTCGTAGATCACCTCTTTGGTTTCCCGTCCCCTCTATCGTCCTGAATAGGAAACCTTTGTGGGGCAACTACAAGTTGTGTGATAACTGTGACATAGGTGCATATTAACCTTTGAATGTGCAATCCATTAAAATTTCCCTAATTTAACTAATAATTATTCAATATCTTCCTCATGACCCTTCAAATGCTTTTGCGTATTAAATTAATTATTCTTTTGTTTTTTTCACGCAAGTCCTTACCATGGTTCTAAACCCTAAGATAAACATCCATCTAAGTGCCTAGGGGTTGGGACTATACTAGGACACTCCACCCTTTGCATGACCTTAACTAAACGAATAATAATGTTAGAAGATATAATGTGTATTTGGTGTGTCATTGATGCCACACCGTAGGGCATTATCCAATAACAAAAAATATACAATACAAATAACAAAACATACTGGACCAAGGAACGCTACATTCCTTTCCTCTTAGGAAGGGTATTGTCCTTAATTCTCTTAGGAAAATGATTAATAAAAGCAGTGTTCCACGAAGACGTGTGTCCCAGGGTTTGGGGCTCACCCCCTGCATTTCCCACACCCTGGGGGATGGGAGGCTCCATGGGAAACGTTTCCTAGCACCCCCCTTTTGTCAAACATGGGGAAACGCAAGTCTAGCAGGTTCCCGGATTGGGGGGCTCCCACACGCCCCCTCCTAAAAATGGGGGGCTCCCACACACCCCCACCCCCCTCGAATTTTAAAATTTTTTTACTTAAAAACAAAAATGGTTCATCTTAAATTTTAGGCTTTTACACTAAATGTCAATATAAATCGAAATAGAAACAAATAAAAAGTAACAAACATCGATACGCTATGCTTGGCTATAACGATTACATTTACATTACACTATAGTCTTCGAGAACATAAGGATGCTTGTATGCAAATGGTGATGGGATGAGGAATTGATATGTTTATATGTTGGGGTTCATATATATATGTATTTTCTTTCTATTTTATTATAATTTTAGAGACCGACCCCCCTATTTTAGCGACTTCGACGCCCCCCTGTCCCCCAAAATACCCCAAAATTTTGGGGTGTCTCTACACATCCCCAATGTGCGTTTCCCTGCTCCCACGCTCCCGCGTACTGGAAACTTGGTGGAAAATTGAATAAAAGTGCAACATATCCTTTCCTTGTATCTTCTTCTTTCTGACAAGTGAATTACTTAGACCCATAATGTTGCCATCGGAGTTTAACCATCCAAGTTGTTTGATTTCTCAGTTTCTTTGCTCCTTTTGTTAGTAGGCATGTAGGGTTTATAAAATATCTCATTGGTGGGTAGTATTTGTAGAGAAGTTTAATTGAGAACATAGGATTGACCATACACATGTTTTTAATAATGAAACTTGGAACCGTATTATGAACTCACCATCTACAAGGTATGATGAGTTTATAAGCTACTGCTAGAGTCCTGTCAAGTGTTTCAAAGGGTTTGCAATACCAAACAACTAACTTTTTCTGATAATTGAATAATGTGTCAACTTGAAAAATTCTTGATGTTGTTATTAGACCACTTTATCAATCCTATTTTGTAGTGTTTTAACTTCCATTGTTTATATGCTTAGTAAAATTTAACTTTGTAGGCAATCTTGCTTTATGGTGTTTCCACAAAATCTTGGTTTCCTACAAGTAATAGACAAAGTTATTGAGACTAGATCAGAATTGGCTAGTCTGAAATGGTCCATACCTTGGAGACCTTGAACCAGTGGGTGAATTGATCTTGGAGGCCAATTTCATATCAAACTAGCCATTTTAGACTGGTTCTGTTTTGAACTGGTCCGAAGTACTAGTGCATGGTTCCATGGAAAAATGAAAAGAAGAGTAGTGGAGACCCTATGGACAAAATTTGATGATGAAGACTTGGGTGGATGGATTTGGATCCATAATTAGCACCAAGCACTAGTGCTGATGTCCTTGGAGGATTGAGGTAGAGGCCAGAGGAGGAGGCAAAGGGTGCTACTCATGACAAGGATCTTTGTATAGTGGATGATTTTGATGACATGCAGTTATTTTTTATAGCTTGTAGGTTGTGGCTTGATGTATTTTGGACTCTATAGGCCATTTAGAGCCTCAATGTTTATGTATTTTGTCTTGAATATGTATTACACTAGGTCCCTTTTTGCTATGTTCACCCTTGTATGCTATATGCACGAACAAAATTTGTATATTTGGCGTCTAATGGTTTGGATTTACATTGATGTATATATCTATATAATATATATTTATTTATTACATTTTGCAGCTTTTATTTTTTTTAGTAGACCGGTTCTTCAACTTGGTTCTCTGGTTGGTCCTGGTTTGATCCTTTGTTGCTTCTGACTCTGATAATTTTGGTAGTAGATGAGAAAAATTAGCCACTCTTTTCTACTTGCCTCCTCCTAAGGAAGTGAATAAATACAGAAGTCCCTACCACATACCGACACTCAAAAACTTATATATACAATGTTTGTCATAACAATAAAGCATGTGAAATTTAATGTAGGGAAGGGAAGAGAACCATGCAATAGAAAATGAACACATTTATTTTGATAATATTTTACTCCAAGAGTTAAGTGGAATTCACTCTAGGCTACTAATTAGATGCAATATGTGTTATGTCCTACATTATACGTAGTAGCATTCTTTTGTTATATCCATGTTACATATATCTTTACTATCATCCTTTCAACTTATGTTTTATATACTATACTACTTTTTTGTACTACACTTTCCATCCACTTTATTATTATTCTCTCTTATTTGTTCTATTTACATATATTTTTTATTTACTTGTATATTTTGCATATTTGAATGCCTTATATAAAGCGCATGTTGCATACAAGATTGTTAGGAAGTTACAGGTCATGGTGGGTGTTGCTGCCTAATTCGCTCCTCGAGACACGTGGCAGAAATTTTCAAGCCAATGGGTGCGACCTTGGTGGCAATCAAGAGTCAAGTGCTGTCACTTGATCTTGACTCCTCTGTCTAGGCTCTCTCCTAGCAAAGCCAAGGGGGGTGGTCCCTAGTAAAATAATCTAAGGTCGTTTAATCTACGAAAGCAAAACAATTAATCTAGGAGATGTAATGATATAAATACTGAAACTAAGATAATCTGCAAATAAATTATATCACCAGCATGTAAAATGACATTCCACTCAACACATCAATTGATTTAAATATCCATAAATAAATAGACAATACAATAAAGACCAGTGCTGATAGAGTGCATGCGTGTAAGGGGGTTGCTAGTGATGTCTTAATAAGTATTGCAACTGTCTCGGTTGGTCAGTTTTAGAATTATTGAGTAATTAAGGAGTGGGTTAATTGTTGGTGAGTTTTATTACAGTTGGTAATGATCTGATTATTAAGGGAAGAGGGGATTCCAAATATACCTGAGGGGTACGAGGAATATGTTCGGATTTACTTGGAAGTGGCTCTCACATTGACGTGTGGGCTAGATGGAGTCGTGTGGTTGTGTTCAACACTACACCAACAAGGATGTAGCCTAACGGGGCCCCATGGTTACTTTCTAGTAGTTCCCGCTTCATTTGAAGAATTTTCCCACAACTTCGTAATAACGAAATGAGTGCCATATTTTCACTTTTGGGAATTAGTTGGAGTGTTAGACTAATTACTAGTCACTCCAATCCCTTTCTGATTGTCCCACTGATCCAGCCAGAGGCCTACAGTGTTCACAAGAGCATACGAGAATTGAAGCCTTGTTTATTTTAAGAGTTTTAAATTTTGAGGGTGAATTGTTTTAAATCTCAGTACCGATACTCTCGTTCCTGAGAACACGGTTGGATTTGTTAATTTTAGTGCAAGAAAGTAAAAACTTGAAGAAAATTAAAAAATCTAAAAAAGTGAAAAAAGACGCGAATCCTCCTTGGGGGGATGAGGTGCGGGCACTTGGCTGCCTGCTTGCTTCTCTTTTTACAATGATTACAAGAAAGAATGTTTGTGTTCCTTTGTAGAATAGGAAACACAAATTTACTAGATTTGAGGCCTTAGAAAATTGGCCACAGAAGAAGTAGTAAGATGAGGGGTCTCCGAATAGCTTAGATCTTCAAAATTTTGCCAGAGTGCCTCTCTACTCGATCATCTATTGCTGCAAAACAACAAGTAAATATAAGCCAAAGATGCTAGATAATCATTTAAAAATCTAAAAATTTTAACAAAATTTTCAAGTACTTTAAAGATAGAAAATTTTAATATCCAAATTAGTACTTGTTAGAAGCTAGATCTTATAAAATATTACTTTAAAATCAAATCTGAAATATTACTTTAAAATCAGATATGAAGTGTTAACTTGTTAAGTTCATATGTAAATCAGATTAATAAGTGATATTCTCTAATACACTAATGAAATAAACAATGCACAAAGTAACTAGTAACTGAAGAGAGATTTGAAATTTTATGTAAAAAAGGTATCACCAATGTTGAATAGTAAGCAAAGAAAGGAATGTAGTCGTCCACAAAGTGTTGTTAGAGGGATGAAGCCTTTTCTTCAATAACTACTAAAAGAGAAGTAGAGCTAACACGCTCATCTAGACTTTTAGCTTAGGCAACCTATAAAAATCTACAAAACTTGCAAAGGGGATCAAATGCCAGTGTTACCCAAATAACAGATACTTTAAGAAAATTAAAATTCAAGAAAGGATAATCATAAATTCAAAAGCATTCTATTATCAATAACAATAACAAGTAAACATAAGAGTATTACTTCCAATCTTACTAGAACACAGTTCTCTTCAAAAACCAACAATCCCGAACATATACAAGCTTGCAAACAAAGATACAGATTACCTCAATATTGCATAAAACAAATCACATCCGAACACCATAGACAACACTCGCATAGGCCTCCAAAGCCTTTTATTAACAATGATGAAAAAATTACAACAATATACAAGCAAAGGTTCCACACTTCCTGATGAAGAATGAAGAGAACTTGCTCTCTTAAATAGATGAACCGAACAAGAGAGGGGGGCACATTTGCTCAAGGATGAGCTAGGGTTGAGTGAGGTGGCTATGAGGTGGAGTAAGGTTGGAACAGGAAGCAAGTAATGACAACATCACTTGTATGATAAGGGCAACCCCGACTTCAAACTTTTACCAAAACTGAAAGCTTTTATGGTTTACCTCAAGGCTGTGCCCCCAATAAGAGAGATGCGCTCCTCTTGCTTGAGGAAATTTCCAAAGCTTGAATGTAATATCCCAAATCCCAATATTCTCTATTTCTAAGCAAATATGCTGATACAACGGGGCATTCAAACTGCCAAGCAAAAATCCCTATTTTATAGGAAAAATTAGGGTTAGGGTTTGCGAGATAGAATGAATACTTACCGCTGATAAGCTGATCTGAACTACTCCAGCAAAAGTATGCTAGTACTGCAAGCTAGATCGGAGAGGATCTGAGCTCCTCTGCTTCAGGTGAATCCCCCCAGCAGCAAGACGCCCAGGTAGAGAAGTGTGACGCCCTCAAGGAAGGAGATGTCCGATCTGACTGAGAATTTGCGGGACTGATAGCGGTGCAATGTCGGAGAGAATGCCCGGAGCATGCGAAGATTCTGAGATCTCCAGGTAGGGTAGCGAATCACTTTAGAGAGGCAGCTACTCACCCTCTGGAACCCCGAAACGACTGATAACTGCTTCGGATGAGCACTGATAGATCTGAAAATCATTGAGTACCGGAGTATGAGGCTGATGATGATATTGGTGCCTCAGCTTCGGAAGGAAACTGAGATCTGAAGGCCCAACAGCTGATTAGGGCTTTCTGGCTGAAAACCCCCTCTTACGGCTGCACACGTGTCCCTACAACGATCTATACCATGTACTAGGTAACTGATGAATGAATAAAGAACAAGTGGTGAACCTGTATGGCTTACCCGGAATAAGACTAGGACAGATGTTTCACTGCCGAAATCCTGTTTGCTGAAGACTCCGTCTCCAACCCCAACTGCTGTGCTGCACACTGTGCTGCTATCCAAGAGCTCCCAAAATAATAATAATCAAAAGTGAAGTCTCCTCTTGCCTTCTCCTCTATATATAAAGTTCAACTGTGCAAAACCCTAATCTTTGACCTAATTAGGTCACTTTATATTCTAATTTGCCGTTGACTTGCATGCATGTCACTTTATCTTCTAATTTTCCGTTGACTTGCATGCATGCGGAGGGAGACTTAAATAGTGCATGCATCATTTAAAATAATGCTAGGATGGCATGCACGAGGGTGGCCTTTGGCCCCGGTGGCCCTTCTTGACCACTTGATGATGCCCTAGATCTTCTACGGTTGGCATCAATCCTTAGCTGATTCCCTAGCTGTCAGTAACCGCTCGAACCCATAGGAATCACATAGGTTAGCGGTTTTGGGCCTTAAGGCCTAACTGGAAGAGGACATTACAGTCCTCCCCGCTCGAAATTGCTTGTCCTCAAGCAACTTCAATTTGGGATGCTGCAATACCTTTTCACCTTCCCAGGTGGCATCTTCTGGCGGTAGTTCCTTCCATTGAACTAAGTATTCCCTGATTACCCTGTTCCTGAGCTTCCTCTCTCTAGTCTGAATGATCCGTTCGGGAATCAGTATCAGTAGTCCTTCATCATCTAAAGGAGGCAATTCTGTGGATGGAGCAATGTGTTGACTAAGGGTTTTCTTTAGGCTAGATACATGAAACACGTTGTGAATTTTGCTTTCTTGAGGAAGTTCTAGTTCATAAGCTACCTCTCCCACTTTTTGGATTATCTTTTAGGGTCCATAGAAGCGGGGTTTTAACTTCTCTGCTCCTTTCTTCTTAAGTGAGGACTGTCTGTAAGGCTAGAGCCTTAAGTATACTAAATCCCCTACCTTGAAGCTCCGCTCAATCCTGTGTTTGTCGGCATACATCTTTTGTTGATTCTGTGCTGTCTGCAAATTCTCCTTCAGTATTTTCAGAATGTCCTGACTGTCCTGTATCCAATCCTTAGCCTTAGGAGCCCTACTGTCTCCAAATGCCAAATCTGCATAGTCTAATGCCTCGTAACCATATAGTGCCTTAAAAGGAGTCATCCTAATAGACATATGATAAGTAGTGTTGTAGCAATACTCCCCAAAGTGTAGCCACTTGATCCAGGTTCGCTGCTGCCCTGCTACATAGTTCCTCAGATATCCCTCGATCCACTTGTTGACTATTTCTGTTTGCCCGTCACTCTGGGGATGATAACTCGTACTGGTAGCCAGTTCGGTCCCTACCAATCTGAACAGCTCTTACCAAAAGGCACCCGTGAATCTGCTATCTCGATCACTGACAATGGTCTTAGGTAAGCCGTGTAACCTGAAGACTTCCCTGAAGAATAACTCAGCTACTTGAGCTGCCGAGTAGTCTGGTGGTATCGAGAAGAAATGTGTAAACTTGGTCAGTCTGTCAACTACTACATATAAACAATCTTGCCTTTGGACCTTGGGCAAGCCTGTAATGAAGTCCATGGAGATGCTCTCCCACTTCTGCTCTGGAATCGGTAGTGGCTAGAGTAACCCTGCTGGATGGGTGTTCTCAATCTTGTTCTGTTGACAGATGCTACATGCCCTGACATGCTGAATCTCCCCCTTGAGGCCCTTCCAAGAGAACCTCTCTCTGATCTGCCTGTAGGTCTTTAAGAAACCTTGATGCCCTAATAAAGGAGAATCGTGGGCTGCCTGAATGATCTTCTTCCTCAATGTGGATTCTGGAACGAGGTATATTCTGTCCTTGTAGTAGATGATGTCATCCACAATCCTGTACCTGTCATCCTGAATTTGCCCGTCCAATAATTCGCAAGCGAATTTATTTTTGGAGTACTCCACTAAGAGAAGTGCCCTCCAATCCGTGGATATACTACTGAGAGATAATGGGGATGGATGCTTGGATAATGCATCAGCTACTACATTATTCTTACCCTTCACATACTCGATCTCGAAGTCATAGGCTTGTACCTTGCTGACCCATTTCTGCTGTCGCTCATTCAGTTCCTTCTGTTCCAAGAAATACTTGAGGCTGTTATGATCGGTTTTGATTTTGAACTTACTGCCCACCAGGTACTGTCTGAATTTTGTGAGAGCATGGAAGATGGCCAGCATCTCCTTGTCATATATGGAGTAATGGCACTCGTAGTTCTTCACTTTACGGCTCTCAAAAGCAACAGGGTGATGATTCTGCATCAACACTGCTCCTAACCCTTCCCCTGAGGCATCACATTCTACCACAAAAGGTTGTGAGAAATCTGGTAATGCCAGAACTGGACAAGAACTCATAATAACCTTCATCTCCTCGAAAGTTTTCTGTGCTAAGTCTGTCCAAGTGAACGCTCCTTTCTTGGTGAGATCTGTGAGGGGTGCTGCAAATTGGGAGAACCCCTTAACGTACCGCCAGTAATAAGTACACAGACCTAGGAACCCTCTCAACTCTGTAACTGTTTTTGGCGCAGGCCAATCTCTGATAGCCCTGATTTTCTCCATGTCAACCTGTACTCCTTCTGCATTGATTACGTGTCCTAAGTACATCATTTCCTTCATGCCGAACTCACACTTGGACATTTTTGCATATAGTGAGTGCTCTTCTAAGATACTCAATGTTTCGTCCAGGTGTTTCAGATGTTCTTCCCAGGTTTTGCTGTAAATCAGGATGTCATCAAAGAATACCAGCAAAAATTTACGTAGCTGTGCTCGGAATGTATGGTTCATGCATGACTGAAGAGTGGCCGGAGCATTGGTCAGTCCGAAGGGCATAACCAAAAACTCATAGTGACCAAAATGACAGCGGAAAGCTGTTTTGGAGATGTCCTGGTCCCTTACCCTGATCTGATGGTACCCCGAGCGAAGATCGATCTTGGAGAAGTATTGAGCTCCCCGAAGTTCATCCAGGAGTTCGTCAATCCTGGGAATGGGATACCTGTTATTGATGGTCTTTTTGTTAAGTGCTCGATAATCGATGCACATACGCAGAGTGCCATCCTTCTTCTTAACCAGAACTACTGAAGATGCAAAGGGGCTAGAACTGGGTCGTATATAACCAAGCTCCAGTAATTCTTTGATGGTTTTCTCAATCTCATCCTTGTACCTCTTGGGATGCCTGTAAGGAGTGGTGATGACTGCTTGTGCTCCCTCCTCTAGCTCAATGATGTGTTCAAAGCCCCGGTCTGGTGGTGTGCCTGATGGAAGGTCCCGAAAAACCTTTTCGTGTTTCTGTAGCAAGGCTCGAATGTCACTGGGGTGTTGTGAGCTGGTCTCTGGGGGTTTCCTGAAGGTGATAAAACATTCTGCAGCCCATTCTATATCTTCCTGTCGAAGCACTGCCTCCATTCTCTGTGACGAGACCGGTTTTGGGGGATAAGTGTTGATGCCCCTCAAAACTACCCGTTTGCCATCTGGCCCCTGGAACTCTATCTCCATTGCCCTATAGTCTGTAGTGTATTTCCCTATAGAGTAAAGCCACTGAACACCCAATACCACATGAGTATCCGCTACATCCACTACATAGAAAGAGTCCGTCATCTGATAATTACCCAAGGCAACATTCAGTTTTGGGATCCAGTAGTTGCACTCCATGCTGGAGTTCCCGGCTACTGCTACAGTGAATCCCTCAAACTTCTCGGTTTGAATACCTCTCTTGGCTACCCAAGCGGAGTCAATGAAATTGTGGGTGGCTCCCCCATCAATCAGTACTCCTACTCTGTGACCCTGCACTACTCCCCTGACCCTGAGAGTATGGAATCTCGGTACCCCAGACAATGTAGCAATGACTCCCTCCGGTGTATCCCCCTGGTGTGATTCCTCTTCTGTGGCCTCCTGCTCATCGTCGTCTTCATCACTGTCTGAATACACCTCAATGTAGTGTGCCTTTGCCTTCCCTGCGCACCTGTGTCCTGGTACCCATGGTTCCTGGTAGGTGAAGCACAGCTTCTTTCTTCTCAAATCTTTCCTGGTGTCCTCATCTAACCAGGTTTTCTTGGGCACATCCTGCTGGAAAGGTTTCCTGTTCTTGTCCCTAACAGGAAAATTGGTTTTCAGAGGGAATTTGTTTTTAGGGACTGAATCCTGAAGATCCCTTGCCCGACTAATAGCATCCTGCAGAGTGAGGGGTTTGTAGGATTTCACCCATCCCCGTAGTGGCTCTATGAGGGCCTTAGTGAATAACATAGTCAATCTGCTCTCTGACACATCTGTTACCATAACGGCTAGCCTCTGAAATTCTGAAATGAAAGATTCTGCGCTACCAGTTTGCTTGAGTTGAGCCAACTCCCTGAAATGGATCTCTGGATCTTTCCTGTCAAACCTCTCCATGAGTTTCTGAGTGAAGTCACCGTAAGAATATATGGTGTTGTGACCCAATGTCACCAATCCGTGGTACCACCGGTCGTGAGCTTCTCTGTCTAGGTGAAGTGTAGCCAACTTAATGGCGTCTGTCTCTGTCATGGGGTTGAGTTGGAAATAGGTATCCAACTTTTGGACCCATGTTCTCGCAGATCCTCCGCGAGTCCCATCAAAGTTTGGGATGGTTAACCTGCCCAAGGTCTTCTGCAGCTTATAGTTGTGATTGAACCCCTTGTTGAAATTCCTGGGCCTGTTCCTACTCTTCATGTTGCAGAAGTCTGAGAAAGACATAGCAGCATGAAACTCATCCCCTAAGTCCCTGTACTCCTGTAAATAAGCCCCAAAAGGCTCGCTGGGCTCTACCTGCATGACTGGGCCCCCTACTGTATCTGCCAAGAAGTGAGGCATGGTAGGCCTGATAGTAGGTCTGCTGTATATGTGGGGAGTGTTCTGGATGTTGGTGTACGCCATCTTTCCACTGTCGCTTGAAGATCCCCGCTCTACCGGTGAGGGGGGTGTACTGCTAATAACTGGTTCCGGTTTCGTTGACAATCTGTTGATTGCATTGAGGACTTCTTTTTGTCCTTTGGCTAAGTCTTGCAATGCAGAGACCAAGCTGCGAAACTCCATCCGATAGGTTACAAAAGGATCTCCTTCTGTATTCATCTACTTTTCATCTCTTAAGCCCATAGCTGGCCAAGAAATTAGCTCTGATACCACTGTAATATCCCAAATCCCGATATTCTCTATTTCTAAGCAAATATGTTGATACAACGAGGTATGCAAACTACCAAGCAAAAATCCCTATTTTATAGGAAAAATTAGGGTTAGGGTTTGCGAGATAGAACTGATAAGCTGATTTGAACTACTCCAGCAAAAGTATGCCAGTACTGCAAGCTGGATCGGAGAGGATCTGAGCTCCTCTGCTTTAGGTGAATCCCCCCAGCAGCAAGACGCCCAGGTAGAGAAGTGTGACGCCCTCAAGGAAGGAGATGTTCGATCTGACTGAGAATTTGCGGGACTGATAGCGGTGCAATGTCGGAGAGAATGCCTGGAGCATGCGAAGGTTCTGAGATCTCCAGGTAGGGTAGTGAATCACTTTAGAGAGACAGCTACTCACCCTCTGGAACCCCGAAACGGCTAATAATTGCTTCGAATGAGCACTGATAGATCTGAAAATTACTAAGTACCGGAGTATGAGGCTGATGATGATATTGGTGCCTGAGTTTCGGAAGGAAACTGAGATCTGAAGGCCCAACAGCTGATTAGGGCTTTCTGGCTAAAAACCCCCTCTTACGGCTGCACACGTGTCCCTGCAACGATCTATACCATGTACTAGGTAATTGATGAATGAATAAAGAACAAGTGGTGAACCTGTATGGCTTACCCGGAATAAGACTAGGACAGATGTTTCACTGCCGAAATCCTGTTAGCTGAAGACTCCGTCTCCAACCCCAACTGCTGTGCTGCACGCTGTGCTGCTATCCATGAGCTCCCAAAATAATAATAATCAAAAGTGAAGTCTCCTCTTGCCTTCTCCTCTATTTATAAAGTTCAACTGTGCAAAACCCCAATCTTTGACCTAATTAGGTCACTTTATTTTTTAATTTGCCGTTGACTTGCATGCATGTCACTTTATCTTCTAATTTGCCATTGACTTGCATGCATGCAGAGGGAGACTTAAATAGTGCATGCATCATTTAAAATAATGCTGGGATGGCATGCACGAGGGTGGCCTTTGGCCCCGGTGGCCCTTCTTGACCACTTGATGATGCCCTAGATCTTCTACGGTTGGCATCAATCCTTAGCTGATTCCCTAGCTGTCAGTAACCGCTCGAACCCACAGGAATCACATAGGTTAGCGGTTTTGGGCCTTAAGGCCTAACTGGAAGAGGACATTACATTGAAACTCTTCGAAATGACAACATTTGACTTTACAAAGTTGCTCAAATACTTGCCACTTTACTTTGCCAAGTTACAGAAATTGATTTCGGCAAGTTTCTTTTATTTTTTTTAATTGCTGAATTTTTTAATTAACTCATTTTTAAATTTTTGGTCCTTTTTTTGGGTTTTTTCGAGTAATATTTAATTTTGGAGATAAATAATTACTCGAAAACTTAGGAAAGTGGGGTTAGGGGTTAAGTGGGTGCTCTAGTTAGAAAATGAGCACCCCCATGGCAAAAACAACCTCCTAGCCCCACTTTTATGACTTTATGAACTTTTACAATTGCCTTATTAAAAATAAGCCTGTAAAAGTTGAAAAAAATAACTTTTTCCGTAAATTAAAAAAACCTATGGGGGACTTAGTACATGTTCATAATGACTAAAAATAATGATTAGCATGGTAATATACATTGACACTTAGGTGTTAATAACCTCCCACGGCCTAAACCACCAAGACAATTATTCCAGCTTTGGAGGCTTGAGTGAAAAACTTGAAAATTATTTATCGTTTAAAAACGATGGATAATTAACAAGGAAAAACCACCATGGAATAATGTATTGATGACTAAGTCCTAGGAAACCAAACCTTTTACATAAAGTTATCATGCTAAGTCATTTTATTACAATTTCCCATGGGGTATGAACTGTTGAATATTGTAACTTCAAAGGATATTCTAAATGTATTTTACTGATGTAACCCAAGGGAGATGTTATGATTCCTCCGGCAGGGTGTTACTATTGTAATTGGTCATCATAGAGTCATGAGGTAAAGCCTCCATTGTAAGTTGGGTCAATAGTACCCTAATGAATATAATATAATATTGTATCGAGTCTTCTTAAGTGAAGTCGGCCCACTTAGTTAAGTCGGGCCAACTTGTTAGTGTTGGGTAAAATTATTACTACTTAATTTACCTTCGATTTAATTATCAACCAGGACACGTAAACTTTGAGTTACTACACCATGTGTGCAGGGCAAAATGGTTTCAAGCTCATGCCTAGGGTAATTTTGATTTACTCATATACAAATGTTATTCCTAAAATGAAGTATTCTACTGAACATCCAAGACCTAATTTAAGAAAAGAAGCCAATCCTTTAAGTGTTACCTGCAATCACAAGATTTGCCAAAGCAGTTTCAAATCATGCTCAATGTTAACCTATTTCCAAAAGAACAACCAGGCAATCAAGTATCTTCGATGAAGGAAACCCTACCACTAAAGAGATCTTCAAATTTGCCTATAGAAAAAAAACAGTATTTAATCAATCTTTTAATATCTCACTCAACTCCACTCATAACTTCCACAACTCTGCCTATTCATGCTGGACTTCTCAAACTGCTTTCACCTCCAAATAGAAATCTGTCATACATCTAACAGATCTTTCACCAGCATTAAAAACTTGTAGATTATCGAACCTTACTCAATGCTATCAAAACAACACTTGCTGCAATGAATTTGCCTTTCGAGGAAGAAGCAATACTCTATGATCATAACAATGTATTGGAGCTATTTAAACAAAACTCCTTTTTAATTCAATTTTGAGCAGCTCACAAGATAACAAGAATCAAAATACACTATCAGCTATCCATAAACCATAACTTTCTCTTGCTAATTCATTCAACTTCCTTACACAACAAATCTGATTATGCTAGCCTATGAACTCTGAAAATACTAATTTACAAACCCTATACACTCTATAAATTCTTTAAACTCTTTAAAATCCATAAACTCTGTAAATAATGAGAACTATGTAAACTATAACAATTCTGTAAAATGTGGAAATTCTGTCCAAAAACTTAACAATTTGATTCTTAATACTTTGACAGAAGAAAAAGAATTCGAATCCAACCTGCCTAGCCACTCTTTCTATTGGTTTCAAGCCTTTTATTCATTCAATCGAATCTGCAAATAAAGATGAGATTGTCCCTAAACTAAATACCCTATTTCTATATGCTCATTAACACAAACCGGTTTGTTTCCATACATTCTACAATACTAACCAATCCAGTATAAACACACATCTATTTTCAATCCTGAACCTTGTCAAACTACTAGCATACACATACATAAAAGAAAGTATCATATATCAAGAATAGACGATGTAAATGTGCTTACAGCAATGGAAGGAAGCAAGACTATACATAAACAACGAAAGTTGAAGAAACTGTCTGATAAATCATACAACCTGTAACTCTGCAAACTCTTTAAGCTATATAAAAATTCTGCAAATCCTTACAATGTTTAAAAACTTTTGCAAACCTTATAAACTATGAAAACTCCTAGCTACGAAGTCTAACCCTCCAATCTTCAATACCACAGCCTGATTTAATTCTGAAGATGAAGGAAGAGGGAATTTAGATCTAGCGCATTTCACTATTCTTGTTATTACTCAATCCTACAGTTCATTGAATCAGATCTACTAAAATTACTCAGGCCTGTTCACGCACATACAATAACGTAAGCCAATCCAACGCAAGCATCAATACATATCTCCAACCACGAATCTATGAAATTTACCAACACACTGATATACAAAGAACAATATCGAAACAAAATGATATAATTTTACTTACAGTAGTAAAGAAAAGAGAAAACTATGTATAGACAACAAGAGTTGAAGGTGGGCCCAGCCTTCAATGCCTCTAGATCCGAAGTCGAAGCTTTTAAAAAATAAAACGCAGCAGTCACTTAATTAGTTTGAAATCAAAGTTTTACAGGATATCATCTCTGTGCCCTTAGGGTTTCTCAAACATATTTATACTTGAACTACATCATGGGTCGACCACTGAAAAGGGTCGACCCCTTCCCAAAAGATCTACACTTATCCCGGTTAATAATGCAGAAAATAGACCAAGAGATTGGATTCGGATTTTCTGGAATCCATACATTGTTGAAGATTGAGGCTAACGATCTTTAGGCAAATGAAAGCTGCAAAATATCACCAGGTAGCTCATAGTCAACCTGGGAACGATTTGAGGTAGAACTAGATATTATCTCAGGCAACAAAATCCCCCAAATATCTGAATCAGTCAACATATGCTCGTTAAGTGCCGGAACAAGTGTTGGATCGAGCAACCAGAAGAACCACTGCGTGGGAAACAAGAGCTTGTCAATTGATCAGCATTTAATCAAAAGTTAAAGTTTCATTTATGAATTGAAAGCCATCAAAATGATAAATAAAGTGATAAGAAATGTCAAGAATTCACCTGTTAAAGCATCTTGGAATGTTACCCTTGAAAACGCATATTTAAGTACAAAGCACAACAAAATAGAGTCAAACATACTTGATCCCATACAGCTTTGAACTAGGAATAGGGTGCTAGACAAGCAAAAACAGGAGGTCATCAGTTAGGTTAAAAGTCAAGTGACGAAAAGCGTATAAATAGAGATGTGTTCCCCATTTGAACACACACTCACTTGTGTATAACGCATAGGAGAGAGAGAGAGAGATATCTGCTGGAGGGAGGCGCACTTGTCTGGGGTCTTGTCTTGCACTTTTTATACATTTTATACAGAGGAAGTTTTGCTGGGTTTTCTTCCCCATGAGGGTTTCCTAGGATAAATCTTTGTGTTCTTTTGTGTGGCTGTGCTCGTCTATCTTTCAGTGATCTTTTTGCTTATGGTTATGCTGTTATGATGCTAAATGTTATAAGATCTGATATAACCATTAAAACTTAACATGGTATCAGAGCTACCTTGAAAGAAGTCTTTGTGCAGCCGAAACAGTGCTACAACTACAACTATTGAAGATTAGGGTTTTGTGATTGAAAATCGTAAAAGACTAAAACTAGTCATTTTGGGACTTTCACTATATCTCGATATTGGAGAAGGCTTAGGAGCCGAAACTTTTACAGGCCAAAGATAAATTCTTGATGTACCCTGTGTAAAAGTTTCAGCCTTAGATTCGCTATAATTTGGGAGATATGATTCTTCCAAATCAGGGTTCCAGCCTCTCCCAGAATTCAACCTTAAACATGTGACCTAGGGAGAATTGATATATCTAGGGCTACGAAGGTCCAAATGCAATTTCGCAAGATGTTCCAAATAGGGCACGGACTGTACTTTCTGTGGTAAAGGTTTTAGACCCCGAAGGTGAAACAATGACATGTGATAGTCCGTACAAGTTCGCTATGCTGAATAGTCCTGAAATAAGCCACCTTGGAAAAATTTGCATAAGTCCCAATTGGTGAAACTAATTCTGCTCTAACCTGTGGTGTTGGAAAAAATACAGAACAGGCTACCTCAGTGCGAAGTTTCAGACACAGAGGAGCAGTACTTTTGGAGATACCGCAGAAACAATATCAGGTAATAAGCAGGAGAAATTGAAGAGAACTAGGGCATCAGATATTTTGCAGTTCTGATCACAGTTTTGGGAAAATGAGTATGTTGCTCAACTCACCTTGACGAGGTTTATATTTCTATCCAATCAGATCTGAAAGATACCTAAGTTGAAAAATTAGGGTTTCTCTGTCAAACCCTAGGTCCACCAGAAGTAGCATTCCATGAAAGCTTTCAAGCAAGCATAAGATTGAAGCAATGTCATTGGTCAAAGAAGAAGCTGCAGATCTAGAAGGAGATGAAGACAAAGCAAACAAAGATAAGTATTTGAATTGTCTTTCTTGTATATGTTGTGTATTATGCATGATAGAATGCTTGCATTAATGACAATATACTACTAATATGCATGTTATGGGTAAGTAGCCCATGGTGCTATACAACTCTCCATTGCTACTTATCTAGAATGAAACCTCTTTGCTGACATATTGGATTAATGCACAATCTCAATGATGTTATGTTAGAGATGGAAGGCATCCAGAAAGTTTTTGTGAGATATGGATGAATGTTGTATTGGCTAAAATAGTTGCATGATGCATAAGAATTTTTCATTATGCATATGACCTATGAAATGGTTCTAACCATGCAACTGGTGCATTTGTCTTGTAGGAAAGGTCGTGTACAACCACCTACAAGAAAAGGAGGATGAGACTTGTTCCGAAGAACAAGTGATGACAATTCAATATTCACTCCAATAAACATGAACCTGAAGCTCCCAGGGTCAGAGACACCGTGATGGAAGAAAGAGCTTCAGAAGAATATAAAAGAGCGGTAGATCCAACTCAAGAGATGAAGACCACCTTGGGCACGAGAGATAACTCAAGATAAAGAAAAGTATGGCGGGACTTCCAAACCAAAGTAAGAGGCCTCAGACACACTCTAGTTGTGTGACATAGTTGGGTGACATCATTGATGCAAACCCTTCCAGCTATGGAAGAAGGTATGATCAAAGAGTAACAGTTGATCATGGGGAATGATGTCTAGGATATGGTTCCGAGACCTAAAGGGAAGTCCGTAGTGTCTTCCATATGGATCTACAAGAACAAGTATACAAAGCGAGGTTCGTGGTTTGTCTTAGAAAGAATAAACTATGGGATGACATACTCTATTGACCAGACACACTTCTCCAGTAGAAGTATATATCGAGCAAAGACCCACCTGTACAGAATAGGCTTTGTACGAGCTCAGCAGGCACCCATAGATAAGCACATCCAGGAGCTTGAAAGATCACATAGAGTGATGAATATTTCAACCTTTGCTACAAGGTTGAAGATGGAAACCTATAGAAGATAACAAGCTCACAAATGGGTTCAAGAGGAACTTTTCGACAAAGTTCAAGATAAAGGGATCTTGGTATCTAGTAACCTGAGATGGATACATAGTAGCAGAGGATGCTACCTGTGACTCCAACACAGAATGCAGAGGGAGGATGATGCTCCACTTTAGGGGGAGTGACTGCAGAAGGTCTCCGTGTTCGACATGGTTCGACAGGATGGACAACTTTCAGATGGACTAAGGCTTTACCAAGAGTTAAGTGGGTTCCAACCTTCAAGGTTAAATGCGGAAGATTGAGATATGTCTATGACCTGACATAATGAACTCATGGTAGAAGCAATGATGGAAGAATACCAGAATGATGTTTGGGATATAGTACCCAAACCAGAAAGCAAGAGTGTGCTATATTCCAGGAGGATTTGCAAGATAAAACATGCTGCTGATGGAAGGAGGATTCTCTTAGAGAGATGGAATTGACTATGTAGAGACATTTCCTCCAGGAGCAACGTACACTTCCATCAGAACCATCATGGCAATTGCTTCCATGATAAAGTGGGATCTACACTAGATGGATATAAAGACAACCTTCTTTAATGGTATGATTGAGGAAGAGGTTTACATCGAACAACCACAACGATTTAAAAGTCGAAGACAGAGTGACTCATGTATACAAGTTGAAAAAGGCTCTGTATGGACTGAAGAAAGCTCTTAGAGCTTGGTATGGAAGAATATATAACTTCTTGACAAGATTGGGCTTTACCAAAAGTAAAGCTGATCCTAACCTTTACCTCAAGGTTATGGATGATGAACCTGTCATACTATTACTGTATGTGGATGATCTATTTCCGATTGGAAATGAGAAACAGATCATAGAAAGCAAGGAGAAGCTAGATGAAGAATTCAAGATGAAAGATCTTGGATTGATGCATTATTTCCTTAGGATGGAAGTGAGGCAGAGCCCAGAAGAAATATTTTCGAACCAGGGAAAGTATGCTGTGGAAATCTTAAGAAGATTTGATATGTTGGATTGCAAAGTTATGGCCACATCCATGGATACCAACATGAAGCTGTTGTCTGATGAGACATTACAGATAGTTTATTGGGTCATTGATATATCTGACGAATACAAGGCCAGATATATGCTTTGCTGTGAACACCTTGAGTCAGTTTCTAGTTAAACCTAGATGTGTTCACATGATAGTTGCAAAGCATGTGATGAGGTACCTAAAAGGTACGATAGACTTTGGACTTTACTATGGTAGAGATCATGACTACAAGTTATATGGATATACGGATTCATATTGGGCAGGAAGTGCCACAGACAGAAAAAAGCACCTCAGGTGGATGTTATTGTCTGGGATCCGCCATGATCTTATGGTTTAGTAAGAAATAGTCTAGTGCTGCTCTCAGCACAGTTGAAGCAGAATACATTGCATCTTGCTCCACTAGTTGTGAAGTGACATGGCTTTGTAAGCTGATGTGAGGACTATTTGACACGAAGTTGGATACCACAATGATTCTTTGTGGCAACCAGAGTTGCATACAGATGACAAAGAATCCTGTGCGATATGGTACTGAAGGGAGATATAAAACTCCAGTATGTGAGTGCCGATGAGCAAGTTGCTGATGTGATGACCAAGCTTCCGTGACAAGCTTGGTGTAGTTCGAAAAGACTTTCCTCGCAAGAAGGAACAGTGATGATGATACTACAGACTTTCCTTGCAAGGAGGAACAATGATTATATAGACCCTTCTCAGAAAGGAGAAACATGTCGAAGATATGGACCCTTCTCGGGAAGGAGAAATAGGTTGAAGATATGGACCCTTCTCGGAAAGGAGAAACAGGTCGAAGATATGGACCCTTCTTGAAAAGGAGAAACAGATCGAAGATACAGACTTTCGAAAAAGGAAGAACAAGTCAAAGATATGGACTTTCTTTGGAAAGGAGGAACAAGTCGAAGATATGGACTATCCTTGGAAAGGAAGAGCAAGTCAAAGATATAAACCCTCCTTGGACAAAGAGGGAGCAGGTTGATAATATGGATCCTCCCAGAAAATGGGGAGTGATGATGAGATTGACATCGATGATGGGATGACAGTGATGCTCCAGCATGAAAGAGGCCAAGTGCACCTGAAGATGCTGACAAGGTCCGACATTCACTTGTGCACGATAGTATCCTCTCTTGAGGATGTTAGGTATAACACTATGTTCATGAGAGTCGTCCTTACTAGCTAAGGATGGCTCTGCAAGATATTACTCTCGCATGGAGAGTACCCACATTCACTTGTGGACGATAGTATACTCTCTTGAGGATGGCAGGTATAACACTCTGTTCATGAGAGTGGTCCTTCCTAGCCAAGGATGGCTCTGCAAGATATTACTCTCGCATGGAGAGTACCCACATTCACTTGTGAACGATAGTATCCTCTCTTGAGGATGGCAGGTATAACACTCTGTTCATGAGAGTGGTCCTTACTAGCTAAGGATGGCCCTGTATATGTTACTCTTGCATGGAGAGTACCCACATTGATTTGTGGATACCGTAGTTTAACATTCGCTTGCGAATGGTCCTAGCCCTCATGCTGAGGATGTCCTACAATGAGTCCCGGCAGATGATAGGGCCGATACTTAGGTACAGTCGAGATCTGCTTTGCAGACGTTACTCTCGCATGGAGAGTACCCACATTCAATTGTGGATACCGTAGAATAACACTCACTTGGGAGTAGTCCTAACCTATGTGGTATGGATCAGTGTTACAAATATTGTCGATATATCGGCAACATCGCGATATATCGCGATGTTAACTCACTGGTGATATATCGCCCCGATATTTTCTCGATTTTTTTTGGGGATTTTTCTCGATTTTATCGCGATATTTGCCGATTTTATCATGATATTTGCCGATTTTTGGCGATATTTGCCGATTTTTGGCGATATTTGACGATTTTTTCAAATATATTGTGATTTTTTTCTTTTTTGTATTTTTTAATATTTTTGTATTTTTTATTTTGCGGATATATTGCCGATGTTTGCCGACATTTTTGCCGATAAATCCGATAATTTCTTTTTGGACCCTTGGCGATATATTCGCCGACACGATATTTGTAACACTGGTATGGATGCTCTACAATGAGTCCTCACGGATGACATGACTGGCATTTTGTATGCAGTCGAGATTTGCTCTGCAAGCAATACTCTTGAATGGAGAGTATGCCTACATTCTTATGTAGATACCAGAGAATAACACTCGCTTGGGAGTGGTCCTAACTCCTAACCTGTGTGGTATGGATGCTCTATGATGAGTCCTCATGGACGCCATAGTATAACACTCACTTGGGAGTAGTTGTTGACTAAATTGTCATTGATGCCAACAGGTGTGTGTTAGTGTGTCTTGGTGCCCCTTGAGGAGCCTCTGAGGGTTGAGTAAGTGTCAGTGTCTAAGGAGACCTTTTGACTTTGTCTAAGGCCAAGTCTGAAGCCCTTGGAGCCCTTGGTACATTGCCAAAAGCCCTGTAAAGTGTTCAAGTACCCCTAAGTTGTCTTATGGTTTCCCAGTACCACAACCACGCCCTTTTGTCTTAGATTGTGTCCTTGGTGAGTTGAAAAAGTTGTAAGAGTCCAAATGACCATTTCAGTAGCCATTTGCGTTTGATAGAGGTCATGATACCTTAGGAGAAGCCTAGGCACCCCCACACCTTGATGGTCGTGTTTATAAAGCATGTGGCAACGTTGTTGACCTAACTAAAGTCCCTAAAACCCCTTACCTTTGTTCCCTAAAATTCACCCTATGCCTTGTCCTTAAAACACGAGTATTACCCCAACTTATACAAAGATGCCCTAACTTGAAATAAGTAATAAACATTAAAACATAATCAAAACAATATTAAGATTGAATTTAAACCCTTCATCTCCAACATTGAAGTACTTTTAAAGTCAAAACAAGTCTTAAAACATTAATAAAAGAGCTCTTGCATTAAGACATGTTTTAAAGGTAATATTAAAATAAAACACTAAAATATTTAATAAATAAAACAATTCTTTTTATTAAAAGTTAAATCAAGTTAAAGATCAAATTAATTTTAATTTTCCTTTTAATAAAGTTACCTTATAAATTAAATTATTTTTAATTTAAAACTCCCTCTATAAAGTTACTTTTTATTAAAGTTTCACTTCTTTAAAAAAGTCGGCTCCATCACCACTTAACCTTTTAAGTGGATAAGTGTTTAACATTTAAATATTAAAATACTTTAATTTCACCTTTAAAGAAGATCGACCCCACTAAATGGTGATTTAAAACCTTGTTTTAAATTAATAAAAAGTTAAAGTTTTTTACTAATTAATTTAGAGTTTAAAGATGTTGTAACCCCTCCTAAAAGTCAGCCTAAAACTTTTTTAATTTTAAATAATTTACTTGAACCTCCAATAAAGTCGGCCCTGCTTTATCTCACGTTTTTGTTTTGTTTTGGAGTATATATAGGGCGAAAACTTTGTCACTTAAAAAGAAAAAAAGTAACGCACTGTTTTGTAAGAGTTTGGACTCTGAATTTTTCGCTGAGGAAGAGAACAGTTCGTGGGCAGTAGAGGAAGTTTTAAAACAGCAGCAAGAGATCCCTTTTAACAGTCATATTTTTGGGTGCAAGGATTGAGTTTGTATTCGCTGGTTTGAGGAAGGATTACTCTGGATTTTTCACTGAGGAAGAGAACGGTTCGTGGGCAGTAGAGGAAGTTTTAAAACAGCAGCAAGAGATCCCTTTTAACAGTCATATTTTTGGGTGCAAGGACTGAGTTTGTATTCGCTGGTTTGAGGAAGGATTTCGGTGGGGTTACAACAGAGATATCCAGACTTTAAACAAATTTTTGGGTAAAATATCTTGATACAATTCCCAGATCTAGAACAGTCAAGGTTGATGGTCTTCTACAGTAAACGCACAGTCCATTTTTGTATCATCATCTACAGCAAAGACCTCTCATAGTCCAAGGTTTGGGATGCGAGCCCTTCTTTTGCTGTACACAGTCAACATTTTTAGTATTTTCCCAAGGTATGTTCGAACAGTATTTACAATTGATGGACACAGTATGGATTGAGTATGAACAAGTATCTGATTATACAGTGATATATAAACAAATGTGATGTGAAGAATGTATGTGTACAGTAGAATGTAAGTCTATTTATTGAATGCAAGTGTATATAGTGTACAGACAAGTGTATATACAATAAGAATATGTACATATGATATCAGTGTACAGTTGTTTATGAAGAGATTAGTGATTGGGATATACAGAGATCAGTAAGTGTACAGCAGTGTACAAGTATACACGTACATGCGGTATGATCAGTGATATTAGTGTACAAGCTGTGATTCATTATATTATGATGTATACCTTGATATGATACATGATGATGATGATGTGATGATGCATGTTATGATGATGCACTCTATGATGTACATACCCTCCTACACTTTATGATGATAATGCATATCTCATGATGGCATGTTCAAGAGACTGATGTTTCACAAATCTTGTTGATAAAGCGATCTCCTTGATGATGAACTGTATGATGATGATGAGATGAGTAGATCTTGATGATGACATGTTCAGACCTTGATGTTTGATGACTTGACAGTAACCAGCAGTGTTGATGAGTGTTGATGAGCAGCTTGACCAGCAGTATTGATGTTTGATACGACAGTGATGACATGAGCAGAAAGATGATTTGACAGTATTGACTACAGGGATGATTTGAAAGTGACTATAGTGCAGAGATTATCAGCAGCAGAGTTTGATGTGTGACAGGTCCACAGGTTCGACAATCTTCTTCTTATCAGGGTGGCAGGACGAGGCAAGGAAAGGAGGTCATAGCCTCCTTTTGGTGGAAGCCGAAAAACTAGGGAGTGGTAGCTTCCATCAGGTCGTAGCCTGTAAATCATGGGGTCTAGCCTCCTTCCAGTTGAAGTTGGAAAATTGAAGTCTATATAGTAAGGGAGTTGTTCCTTCCTTCCAGTTATTTCTGGAAAACTATTTAAAAAAAAAAAGGCTTCTGTGGTTTTACCCCTAGAATGTGGGTTTCCACGTTAAAAACTATTGTGTACTGTGCATCTTGTTATCTTTATACACATTGATGATGTGCTGTGATTGGTGATCAGCAACCTGCTTTTGATTAAAGTTTTAAATAGTACAAATACTGATTCACCCCCCTCTTAGTATTTCAACAATTGGTATCAGAGCAGGTTCCTTTAGAACAGACTAACTGCTGGAAGGTAATCATGGGGAAATTTCCTAAACAAAGCAAATCTGGAACACCCTTGTTTGATGGGAGCAACTATGCATTTTGGAGTATAAGAATGAGAGCCTTCATAGAAGCTTAAGGAATCGAAATATGGCAGAGTATCGAGAATGGGTACAAAGTACCAAAGACCGTGCCAACTGATGCAGGTGAGCTGGTTCAATACAACAACTCAAGGGCCAGAAATCATCTTCTAAGTGCTATAGACGAATTCGTATTCAACAAAGTGATGAACTGTCCCTCTGCAAAGGAAATGTGGGACAAACTCCAAACCACATATGAAGGAGACAGCAAAGTCAAAGAAGCCAAACTTCAGACTTACAGGGGACAATTCGAACAACTAAGAATGAATGAAGACGAAGACATAACAGCCTATATTCTTCGGGTTGATCAACTCGTGAATACCATCAGAGGTTTGGGAGAAGAGGTTGAGGAGACTATAGTTGTTCGGAAAATTCTAAGAACTCTTCTCAAAAGGTTCAACCCCAAGATCTCTGCCTTAGAAGAAAGAACAGATCTAGATACTATGACAGTGGATCAACTCCATGGGACTTTAGTAGCTTACGAAATGAGAATTGAAGATGAAGATACGTCAAGAAAGGAAGCAACATTCAAGGTCTCCTCCAAACAAGCTGGGAAGAACAAATCAACGAAAGACAAACCGACAAGTGATGAATCTAATGATGAATAAATAGCCAACTTTGTTCGGAAATTAAAGAGAGGCACTGGAAAATACAAAGGTAAGTTATCTCTTAAATGTTTTTCATGTGGAAAGATAGGTTATTTTGCTTCTAAATGTCCATATGCAAAGAACTCAGATGGTGAAGAGGATGACAATTTTAAACCCTACAAGAAGTACAATAATTACAAGAATAAGAATAGAAGAAAGTTTGCAAAGAAGAAAAGTCTCTACACAAAAAGAGACAATAGCTCCTCCAGTGGTGACTCCGATAGTGACAGTGATTCTGATGATGACGATGAACAAGACAAGGTACTCTTTATGGCAATAAGCTCGGATAAGGATCATAATAGTAAGGAAGAATCCGAAGATGAAGGAGAAGTAGATCTTGAGGCAGAACTTGTAAGTGCCTTGAAAGAGCTAAAGAAAGTCAGGAAGGAAAATAGATTGCTTAAGGAAGAGGAACAACGGTTTGAACAAACCATTGTTGATTTGAAGACCAAACTAGAAGAAGCCAAATGAGTTGAAGACTCTCTCATTGAACAACTAATGACAAATATAAGAGAAAAGGAGAATCGTGAGGCTGAGATAGTATCTTTGAAGAAGAAGCTGCAGACGAAAAATATTGCAAAGGGTTATGAAAACAGCTACAAGGTTCTAGAACAAATCATTAGCAATCAAAAGTCATTCTTCGACAAGACCGGTATAGGATACAAGCAGAATACAAATGAAGCCTCAAGCTCAATGTTAACAGATAATGAAAAGAAGCAAAGAAGGTATGTAGAAGTTGTCAAGGACTACAAGAATGAAGAAGAGATCGAACGTCAGCCAGAACAACCTGTATCAGAAGAAGGGCCAGCAGAAAGATCAGATCTCAGAAAAGCACCTCCTCCATTATTCCCAGGTGTGGATACTTCTTTTATGGGCATTGCTTTACATGTGGAAGATTTGGACACAAAGCTGTAAACTGTTTTCAAAGAAGAAACTTTGAGACAAGGAATAACCTTGCAAGCCTCAGACGACCACAGTACAACAACAGATTTGATCCCTTGAGATCAGAAATAGAATGTTACAAGTGTAACAACTTTGGACATATAGCCAGAAACTGCAGAATGAGGATACCAACAGTAAGAAATGAGGACATGCCCAACAAGGTATGGATTAAACACAATAACAACAATTATGAATGTGGTATTGCTCTTCAAGCTCAGAATCACGGCTCTGGAAAATGGTATGTTGATAGCAGTTGCTCCAAGCATATGGCAGGTGACAAAGATGCTTTTGTCAATATTGAAAAGGATAAAGGATCTGTATCGTTTGGAAATAACAATTCAGCAAAAGTATTGGGAAAGGGCACAGTAAAGCTCAGAAGTAAAAACTCCTTGGCTGAAAATGTATTGCTTGTAGATAACATGAAACATAATTTGCTAAGCGTCAGTTAGATGTGTGATCAAGGACATGAACTCATCTTCAACTCAAAAGGATGTAAAATAAGAAAGCAAGGATCAAGGAAGTGTTGAGGCCTGGAAATTCGCCGGCGGCAACAGTAAGGGATTCTCCCCAATCAACGTTCCCAACTAGCCCGTTGACTGTTTGGAATAGGGAATCCGTCCGGTTTGCGGTCCGGCTACCGTAGGTCAAGTAACAAATAAAGGCTTTACCGGTTGCGGCCCGGCCCACCGAGTTTTTGTATTTTGACTTAAAAGAATGATATGCACGTGCCTAACTAAATGCAGGCTGGTCGAAAAACAGGGAGCGGTCACAAAGTGATGCGCAGGTTCTTACCTTTCGTCTTGCTCACAAGCATTCAACCGGATACAAAAGAAATAAGCTAACTATCTACACTATCCCTAGGGAGCACGGTTATCATTTTGGCTGAGCAATACATTATCATATACAGTAAGAAAAATCACAGATAGCTGATACTTCTCCTAAAGCACATGAACGCTTACAAATATTCAAATAACCAGATAGCCGATCATTCTATAACAACATTTATTGCTCTTAGTGAAAATATATCCCAGAAAAACTACTGAAGAACATTTAACAAGAACGTAGGTTCAAAACATCAAATATTCTTACAGCAAATGAAATACAGCTGAAAACGAAATAGTTCCTCTTCAACATTATTCATCGAATTGCATTGGTACATTCCACTTCTTTACTCTTTCCAGCAGACAAAATTGCAGTTCACTTAGCAAAACGAAGTAGTTCCTCTTACAAGCCAACAATTACAAGATTTTCTAAGGGAAAAAGCCCGTTTTCAGTCCTGCCTCCAACTATTTAAACTACCACCCTTGTCCCCTCGGCTGCCCTCAGCGTGTGACCTTTCAGCGTCCTTGACGATTCAGCTTCCTATCTGGTCGTTACGTTTTTCCCAATCATTTTCCCTAAGCGTTTACCTTCTGACAGCAACTGCCGAACGACCTCGTCGGTGCCCCTGACATTCCTCTGTGTTGTCCTTTTCTTCGCTACAAGTAACTTCAGCGATCTAGGGGATGCTTCCTGCAAACAACTTTGATGCGTTATCCACCAATCGAAATATTAAGCATTGAAACAATTTTTTAACCATAATGATGAATCTACAATGGGCTGGCCTGGTTCATCCGGGCGGGGCTCGCATAAGCTTGNTTCACCAATCGAAATATTAAGCATTGAAACAATTTTTTAACCATAATGATGAATCTACAATGGGCTGGCCTGGTTCATCCGGGCGGGGCTCGCATAAGCTTGGAGGAATCGGCGGTCGAATGACACCCAGATCGGACGGGATGAAGCTTCTGTACCGGATGGGAAAAGGCTCCAGGAGCCGCAACGTCGGAGGGGCATAAGAAGTGGGCGGATAACAACACGGGCGACAAAGGCAATCGGACGCCGGAGAGGAGGGTATGCTCCACCACCCGCAACGGCGGATGATGCAAGGGTTGAGCGACGCGGGCGGGAGAAAAGGGCAATGAGTCGGACGTCGGGTGAAACTATAATCGGGCGCTGACTTTATCCTCCCGGCCGCAACGGCGGACAATGAGAAACTTAGGAGCAAGCGATCGAATCAAACGAATCGGGCGTCGGATGAAACTTCAATCGGGTGGACAGTTTGATCGAGGAGCCGCAACGGCGGGCGAGTTTGGGCTCAGCATCTTCCGGAAGAGGCCCGATCCAAAGAGAAAACCGACAGCGCTAAGGCCCAATTGCGGCCAAAAAATCAAACTTCTTCGTTAAGGCAAATTTTCATGCTTTATGGGTATTAAAACAGAACGCGCGGTTCAAACAAAACTAGCCGAAGCAAACAAAAAAGGTGGGCATTCAACTTCAAAACGAACAGCTATGCTCGAGGGTGCCAAGCTTTTAACAATCAATCCAAGCAAATAATGATGAGGAGGGGTCCCAGAGTTTAAGTGAAAACTAAAATCGGGGAGAAAGGTTGCGGCAGCAACAACTGGCGATTTCCTGGTGAACCTAGATCTCTGGGTGATTTCTTCCTTGAATAGCAGACTGTTCTATAGCAAATGTATCCATTGAACTTTTCCAGCTATACAGATTTCTCGATAACAGAAGTGTGTACCTCGATCATTCACATTGGTCCAATTCGGGCGATGAGACAAGATTTTCGAGTCCGGATAACTCTGCCGAGGCCAAAATATGAGTTCATTATTAATTTTGTTTTCAGGGGCTAACGACATTGGACACCACAGGATTGTAGCAGGCGATGAACAGAAACGTTCATTTGTTCCTCATTCCCATGCCATCTTAGCAGCTTTTGTGCTTTTCGGATTTTGTACTTCTTTGATAAGAGTCTCCATGCATGCCTTTCTTACTGAATTTTAATTCAGGATCCTCTATCCCATAGTGCCCTTTTGTGTGAGTGATGCGCTTAAGGTTTCAGCTCACGGACGGAGAGGATCATTGGCAAATTAGTACTTTATGATCTGGATTTAGCTTTGGAGCATGATGTTTTTATAAGAATTCTGACTCTTATCTGCCTTCTGGCATTTATTTCCTGGCATGGGATCATTTAGATTTAACACCCTGTTCATCTTGCTCTTCTCCGTGGGTCCCCTGTCATCGCCCCTTAGATTCTAAGTGTAAAGTGCGCGGAGCCTCAGCATAGTATTCTAGACTTTTGAATCTGATTGTCCTTACAGGAGGTTAAGCAGGACCTCAATGCACACAAAGACTTCGAGAAACTATTTGGTGGAAGAAATTCACATGGAAAACCACAGTCTAACTATTCAACAAATGTTTGCCATTTCCAGAAATTTGGAGTTCCCCACATAACCACGAGTTGACCACCTTTATTGAAAACAAAGACTCACTTAAAACAAATGATAGCATAACTCAACACAGCTTATTTATGTACAAGTCATAAAGCTCAAAAACAACTTAAGAAAAATAAGGTTTGAGAACCAGACCATTAATTGGCAGGTTCTCCTCCCATCCCTGTAAATCCTGTAACATATAGGTAGCAGGGCCAAGTTTAGCGGTGATTTGAAACGGACCTACCCATAACTGTTGGAACTTAGTGTGCTTCCCTTTCTCATCATGGGGATGATCCCATTTTAGGACAAGGTCCCCTACTTCCAAGTCCTTCTTCTCGGCTTTGTGCTTGTCAAACCATCTTTTCACTACCTCCTACTGCTGTTGGAAACGTTCTCTAGCTTTGGATCTGGCCTCTTCTGCTTTTAGAAGATTGTATATTCTTACTTGGAGAACTTCATCATCCGACCCCCTAGA
>LPNX010133947.1:0-34360 GCA_001517045.1 Pseudotsuga menziesii
CTGAGGTGGATAAGAGGTTCTTCAAGAGTTGAGTTCTTCATATTCCTCATTGCTTGAGGGATCTTCTTTGGATGGTGAGAGCCAGATATTCAAATGCTCTCGTCTTATCTTCTCTTCTTATGGGTAGAGTTTCTTCTTTTTCCCAAAGATTGATGAAAGTAATCACTTCCTTCTGGAACACATTCCTTGAATGAATGAATTCTACGATCCTGGGAGGCCATTCAAGGTGGCCATCACCACTTCTGCATTCTTCACCGCTTCTTTTACCGCTTCAAGTTGTTCTTGATTTGAGAGACTCTTATGACTGCATGGTCTCTGCATTATAGATCTTCACATTCTTCAATTGATTTCTTTAGGTCATATTCTGATTGTTCTTCCCTTCAAATAACTTGAAATTCAGGAAGACCTTAAACAGCTTTGCTTGCAATAGGTAGTGCTCTGTGATGCACATGTGCAAGCCTTCTATGCCAAAGCTCATTTGGCTCTACTATATCATGGATCAAGGCTTGTTCTGGATGGCCCTTCAATTTGTACAAGCCTCCTTCTTGTTCTTCAATCACTACCGCATCATCGATAGTCTTTCCTTTTGGTCACATGATGACTTGACCATCTATGAATGCAGCCCGCATTCCTTTTGCATCAATGCTGAAATGGAGAGAAGGTTCTTCTTCAATTCTAGCACAAACAATACTTCTTTCATTGTTAGAGACTTACCAGAGTATAGCTTGTATAAATATTCCCCACTACCTTTTATTGGACATTGGTAGTCATCTCCTAGTCATTCATGTTCTGATAGTCTCACAAAAGATTCCTTAAATCCCGTCATATGTTTGTAAGCCCCACTGTCTATAAGTCAACCATCACTTCCATGAATAATGTTACCTGTGAGAGTTGATATCAGAACATATTCATCCTTGCTTGAAGAATCTTCACTTTCATATCTGGATCTCTTTCTGGAGATTTCATCATCCTCTACAGCATGAGCATGATGTCTTCTTTGGCCTCGTCTCCCTCTGAAACTGGAACCTCCATCCTCATGTAGGTGTACAATCCATTTTCTTCAGAGAGATCATATACTTCCAGGCTTGGAAGTTGTCAACTTCCGCAAGCTTTTCACTAAGCTGATGTGATATATCATATTGAAATGAGAACCTCAAATGGAAATAGCAAAGGATTAGATCTTACCGATTTGAGGTGTCCGTCCTTGTCCCGGAGTTCGTTGATCTAGGGTTTGTCACAAAAACCCTAATTTTCAAAACTTGGAATATTTCAGATCTGATTGGATGAACAGATATATCTCTTCAAATGGAGCTGTCTAATGTACTCCTTTTCTGAAAACAGTGAAGGGAAACTCCTGGAACAGGAAGCCCTAATTTTCTGATTTCTTCTGCAGAAATTCCTGTTACTATTTCTATGATATCTCAGAAATTACTGATTCTATATGTCCGAAATTTTTCACTGAGGTAACCTCTCATGTCCCTGATCCAAAACCATAGGTTTCATCAGAATTGGTTTCTCCATTTGGGATTTATGATCCTTTTCCCAAGGTGACCTGTTACTGGACTGTTCAGAACAGCGAAGTTGTATGGCATGCCACGTGTCACTGGTTCATATTCTGAATCTTAGCTTCAGACAAAAGAAATTACAGTCCATTCCCTTTCTGTAACATCTTCAGGAATTCCATTTGGACCTCTGTAGCCCAAGATATTGTAGATCTCCCCAGGTGTCCTATTTATGGATGATTTCTGGAAGAGGATGGAACCCTAACTTGGAGAGATCATATCTCCCAGAATATAGAGAATAAAAGGCTGAAATTTGGACACAAGATTCATCATGATTTTATCTTCAGCTCCTGCAATTTTTAGCTTCTGATACTTCTCCAAACGCGGAATATAGCGACTGTACCAAAACTTAGCAGTTTTAGCATTTAGGGTTTCTCTAGCTTGGGGTCAAACTAGGGTTTGACTTTCCCGGAGTTTCACCCAACCAAATTTCTTGATCCAGGTCTCTAAATTTCGGTTTTGATGAGGAGAAAAATCCTATGCTGGTCTCACCCAAAAATTCCTCTTCTGTAGAAAGCCCTAATTTCCACATCGAAACTGAAAATGATTGAAATTGAATTCCGCATCGACAGAAAGATGCACCCTTCAATGGAGAGTCATCCTAGCATACTTGTGCTGAAAATATGTGGAGGAAGATAAATAAAATAGGAAGCCCTAGTTCCTGTAGCTGCACAATGTCTTCTTCTCAGGTTAGCTCTGATTCCATGTTAGTTTTTCAACATTTAAGCTAGCATTATGATAAGATCTTTTCACTGAGAGAATAACAAGCACAGCAATCACATAAGCACATCACAAGAGACAAGAGACACAAATATTTTAGGAGGGGAAACCATAAATGGAGAAAACCCCTCAACTTCCTCTAAGATAGTATCACCACAAGATGTGAACCCAAAACAGTAAGATGACCTCCCTTCACAACAGCAGCCTTCTGTCTTCTGTCAAGCCCAAGAATTTCCTTCTCCAAAAGTGCGCCACACTTGAGAGAGCAAGAGAGATAAGTCACAAGTGATAAATAGAGAGACTCTCACTCTCTATTTATATTGTTCCGTTGACTTGAAGTGCACTCAACCATGTAGGCTTAACTTATAATTAATTACTTGAGCCTACACCTTAATTAGTGTATAATAACCCAAGTGCCCCTAAACTGTGGGGACTTACCTAATGACTTGATATGACTTGTTTACATTATTAATCCTCCCGATCGGAACATCGGGGCATGACCACATGACTCAAATACATAATAGAAACATCCCAGAATAAACATCGGGTTACAATAATATAAAATACATAGAAGAATACATTCTGAAGTGACATATACATCAACAGACTTGTTTACATTATTGAATCTCCCGATAGGAACATCGGGGCATGACATGACTCAATTACAATACAGATACTTTCCGATAGAAACATCGGGGTACAATACATAAGATATACAAGTGAATACATTCTGAAGTTACCAATACATCAACAGTGATGACATGTTAGAGATGTCATTTCCAACACAAGAGGCATCACCCTTTCATCTTTTCTTCCAACGTAAGAAATAATGTTCTCAGAAATGGCATTGTTTCCTCAATTTCCATGTGGGAAACAGTTCTAGCACAAAAATATAAAAATTTCCATGCAATATCCTGACCATAAAAATCCATGTGCTCACAATGTCCTCATTTACTGGTATTGTGAAAGTACTATTTCCAAAACTCATATCCATTTCCCCTTTCTAGGTGACAGCTCGCATATAGCTTAACAAAACATTATTTTCATTCACTAGTACAATTTCAATCTGAAGCTTCATATTATGATTAAATAAATGATGATTAATGTGAGTCTTCACATTATCCCAATAAATGAAGTACATAGAAGCCTTTATTTTTTATTAGTGTAATAACTAAATATTACCTTTCATTTTATTCCAAGATTAATGATGCAATGTTCCAAATCTCCATCTTCCTTCTAACTTTGATTATATTCAATATTTTCTGTCTAATCCAGTTGCAAAACTCTGAGGGATTAATATTATCGGTCTTAATGTTTGTGTTTCACAGTGATTGATGGGAATATAGGTTCCTCTTGTTCACACACTGACTCTTCACCACTTTGTTATTTAGTATTTTCTCATGGTTTGGTTAACTTGCTCTCTACATCATGGCATCATGTCCTCTCTTTGTTTTATCTCCACGGTTGTATTTTACTTCATTGTCAACTTTCAAGGGTTTACACCCCTTTTCTCTAACCACATGTATTTGATACTATGTCATTTGCTTTTTGTTTTCAATGAGAGACGCCATTGACTTACTGTGGTCATTAGTGGCCATCAATATAATTTTATTTCGCTATGTTGGTTACTAAATAAAAAATAGGCATTCTTTCGAATGCATCATACCCTCATAGCAAACTAAAACATCATTATTATTTTGGAAAAAGAAGAAAAATGTATCCTTGTGTGTTATTCTTGTTTAAAAATTGAACTCTAATACATAATTAAAATAATTAGTTATAAATATAGGAGGAACAGCACTAAAGCATAACACAATTTCTAGAGGTAGAGATTACATAAACATATCAGGCTTCATCTAGAAGAGCAATAATCCCCCCAGGTTTCTGTAATACAAAAGAAAACACTATTAACTTGAAACAGATCCTTGAACAAATCTAGGCTTTAGAACTATAAATGCAAGCTTTTATGAGAAGAAATGCACTACAAATTAAACTCATAAAGAGATATTCAGAGATACAAAATAATCTGGACACAATAAACCCTATGGCTTGCAAAGGAAATCTTGCATGTTAAAATCAATCTGAGTTATGCAATATCACATGTGAAAACAAAGATGTAAAATGCATAGAAAAACAAATAGAAGAATTACCTCATAGCACAACCAGTAACCACCTAGCAAAATTCGTGACAAGAGTCAGTAAAAGGGACTCATATCGGTTAAACCAAAGTGTCGATTATCAGGCATACTTTCTTTACCTTCATAGCATCTCTAACCATCATTCAAGGAATTCGAATAAATGAAGAAAAGGAAAAAATGGGAAAGACGTTTTCAATGAGATCCAATATATCCTGATTATCAAACAAGTCAATGTAACTCTAATCAATTTCTTCTCTTGTGTACTCTTCTTGTTCCATATTAAACACATTCTACACTAAAAACCCAATGATTTAAGCTTCACCAGGGAAAGTTAGACATTTTACAAACGGCGCTCGTTTGTGCAACTCTCTGATGGGCTTGCTATACTAGCGACGGAATTTTCGTCACTATAGGAAAGATTTATAATCATCCACATTATTGTTAGTATCCCACACACATTGACCAAGTCTTCAACCAAACTTAAAGAAGTGAAAAATTTATACTTTGATTTGGTTAGAGGGACATTACAAAGTATGTGAAGCAAATAGAGGGGGAATGTATATGTAGGATTATTGTAATGTTTAGTGTCCTTCTAGAAGGTTATTGTTTTCTTTTTTTTTTGGGTTGACTGGGGTATGGCCTAAATGTTGAATTTTAGCATTAGCAGAAATACTTAAAATTTTGCAGATTAACTTAAACAAATAACAAGTGCAGTAAAATAACATTCATCACATTAGCACAATGGACACAAGAGTTTTTCACTAGGGAAACCTTCAAAGTACAAAAACCACAAAAAGCATTAGTATCTCATCTCGTAAATGAGATGACTTAGGAAATTCTTCAAAAAGTTCCTTAAACCCAAATCTAGGTTTAACCAGAGTTACAGTAAATTTTTCTCAAAAAAATCAGAGCAAGGGTTTCAAACCCTAGGTACTCAAATTTTCATATCTGCTCAGAAATAACAAAGACTGTCAAAAACTAGTCTACTCAACATTTATCAGATTTGCCCAGAGAAATGAGGGCCTACCCGAAAACCAAAAATTGTCTTCCTAGAAGTTAAAATAGGCTACCCATAATTAACTTTTTACCTACCCGAATCTTATCCGCTGCTCATATCTCTGTCACGGTCTTCCCGTTGACTTCTACCCTTCCCGGAAACATCTATTCCTCTTCCTGTTGAATTCTTCCCTACCCAGAAGGCTCTCTTCCCTTACCCATGACTATTTGGGTAGCCCCACGTATGCTAGGCCGAGGCCTTAAAGCCCTCATAGAGCCTCTTGCGGTCTGCTATTTAGCGGCCCTAGGTCTGTACAGACAACCTGGGTCAGTTGTTTAGCATCCCATGTCTATAGTAGACAATCGGAGTTACTTTCGGTCCTACTGTGGGAGATCGGATCTGCTCCCATGATCTACGGTAGGGCCCATAGAGCTGCCCATGGTGCCAAGATAGCTTCCAGTCAGGAGGACTGCCGAGAAGGTGATGAGGTTGTTGAGAAAAAGGTAAGACTACCTGAAATTGCTGATGAAAACCCTAGCTGAGGGTTACCTTAGAGAGATGGATGCCATGGCTAGAATAAAATCATAAAAACAGTCTTAAATGGAATCTTCAGCAATAGTAGCTTCACCTGTGAGAGAAAAATTGTGTGTGTGATAATGAGAAGACTTTATCTTCTATTATAATTTTCATTTACCTATAAGTAGGCCAAAATCAGGAAAGATAAAATAATAATATTTTATTCTTGTCCTAATTTCATTTTTACCTTTTTACCAAAAACGATTTTTAGTAACTTTGACTTTTACCCAAAAATTCCTTATGTAATTTGACTTTCACTTTTGGTATTTTTCTCATGGTCCAAAAGTCCTTGTGTATTTTTTACTTTTGACTTTAGCCTTTTTCCAAGTGCCCCTATGGTCATTACCTATGGTATTTTTTATTCCAAAAGTACATCATCATAAACCAAGAGAGTTAGTAATGCTTTTATCTCACACTCTGTGTGACACCTATATCTTGTACTAGGGTAACTTAACCAAGGGTAGCTAAGACTTGGAGAAGTACACAAAGCCCATAGATCAATTGTCAGAGTGTCACACATGCCAAGACCCAATATAGGGGTTATAGTTCCTTCCTAGTAATAGACCAGGTGCCTCCATTCTCCACGAGAGTGGCTACTCAGAACTAAGCTGAGTCTACCAGTACTAGACTGGTCCACATCTTGGTCCCAGACCAGATGTCTACCATTAAACAGAATGGTCACTCAACACTCGGTTGAGTCTACCCAAGGTAGAGTTGGGTCTATATCACGGTCCCAAACTAGATATCTACCATTCAACAGAATGGTCACTCAAAACTAGGTTGAGTCTTCACCGTGGTCCCAAACTAGGTGGCCCCATTCTCCTAAGAGAATGGCTCTCGATGGTGCTTAGAAAAATCAACACTCCCTCTCAGCAAGAGAGGCATTCTCTGCCATACCAAGCTTGCCACATAAGTACATGAACTTTGATGCTGATAGAGGCTTGGTCAAGATATCTGCAATCTGTTCATATGTACAAATTTCTGCAACTTCAGAGCACCTCTTTGCATTAGGTCTCTGATGAAATGATACCTCATTTCATTGTGTTTTGATCTATCATGAAACACTAGGTTCTCCAAAATATTTATGCAACTTTGATTATCAAAATGGATGATCATTGAGTCAATATTTCCCTCGAACAGATCATATAACGATTTTCTAAGCCAAACTGCTTCCCTGCAGGAATCACTTGCAGTAATATACTCTGCCTCATCTATACTCTGAGCTATGGAACCCTGCTTCCTGCTGGACCAAGAGATCATTGTTGATCCCATACTAAAACAATAACCAAAAGTACTTTTATGGTCAACTGCACTGCTATCCCAATCTGAATCAAAATATCCATTTAACAATACTCCACTGCTAGAAGTATACCTAAGCCCAAAAGTGATAGTACCTCGCACATATCTGAGTACATGTTTGGCAGCTACCAAGTGTATGCGATTTGGATCGGACATGAACTGACTGAGTGCATCCATTGGGTAACATATGTGTGGTCTCGTATGCACAAGATACATCAGGGAACCAATGAGTTGTCTGTATAGAGTAGATTCCACATTCTGTGAATTAGAGGCCAAGTCCTGCAACTTTGTCAAGTTGGTAGTCATTGCTACGCTCATTGCAATCCTGCATCCCAAATCTCTGCAAGATATCTACTACATACTTTCCTTGTGTCGGGAAGATATCACATGGATTTTTCCAGACTTCTAAGCCAAGGAAGTAATGTATCAATCTGATATCTTTCATCTCGAATTCAAAGGTAAGCTCCCTCTTACACTGGTCTATCGACTGTTCATCACCTGTAAGAAAAAATTCATATACATATAGAACAAGTATCAAGACATGATTATGAACAACTTTAATGTACAAGTTAGAATCAATTCTACTTTTGGAAAACCCCAATCTATGGAGAAATCCATCCATCCTGGCATACCAAACTCTTCGAGCTTGTTTCAGTCCATACAAGGCTTTATTCAGTTTACATACATGTGTCTTCTTCCCATGAGTCACAAAACCTTCAATTTTTTCAATATAAACTTCTTCCTCAATCTTACCATTGAGAAATATTATCTTTACATCCATATGATGTAACTTCCATCTGAATGTTGTAGCAAGTGAAATGATGGTTCTTATGGTAGTATACCTGGAAACATGAGAAAATTCCTCGTCATAGTCAATGCCTTTTTTTTTAGTGAATCCATGATCTACAAATATAGCTTTATACTTCTCCACACTTCCACTAGTAGTATGCCTGATTTTATAAAGCCATCTAGAAGTCACAACTGACTTCCCTGTTGGTCTAGGAACAATTTCCAAAACATCATTCTTCATGATTGACTTGTACTCTTTAATCACGGCATCAACCCATACATGTTTACTTGTTGCTTCTTCGTATGATGAAGGTTCTGAACTGATAAGTTGACTCATAAGACCGAAGTACGTCTATGGTCTTATTCTTTCTCTGAAAGTCTCGGGAGGAGATTTATGCTTCTCACCTTCTTGCATCATCTCTTGGTACCAAGCAGGTCTCCTTTTGGAAGGAGGAACTTCAAGTAGTTCTTCTAGTGGACTTCCAGTGTTCTCAGGAACATATGGAATTTCATCTTCAAATTCCTCTTCCCCCCTCTAAATTTCTGGATCTGGAAACTCAAGTGGAGCAACTGTATCTTCTAGTGAAAGCTCTAGTGTTTTACGAAACACAACTTCCTCAAGGAATATCACATCTATGCTAACCTCAATGTGTCTTTTTCCAGGTATATATAATTGATAAGCCTTCAAGCAATCAATGTACCCAACAAATATAACTTTCTTACTGGACAGCTCTAGCTTGGCCCTCTTCTCTTTTGGCACATGAACATACACAAGCATACCAAATATCCTCATGTGATCAACTGCAAGTTTCTTCTCGGTGAATACTTCTTCTGGAGTCTTCTCCCCCAAGATAGCATGTGGAATTCTATTTTGGATGTACATAGTAGTTCCTGTAGCTTCATCCCACAAAGACAAAGGAATATCTAGATCAGTGATCATGGATTTAGTAGCCTCACAAATCATTCTATTATTCCTTTCTGCAACCCCATTCTGCTGAGGGTTGTAAGGCACTGTCAGTATTTCTCGATTCCTGCTTCTCGACAAAAATCATCAAACTCATTAGATCCATACTCACCTCCATTATCTAATCTCAAGATATGGAGTTGTCTGCCAGTCTTATATTCAATCAGTGTCTTGAAATCTTCACTAATACATAATATCAAAATTTCCACCGGTTTTAATTGTTTTTTCCCTGTTTTTTTGTCTCAATTGCGACAATAACGGTCGCTATGTTTCATGGCACTTATTTCATGTATAACAATGAACTTTATAAGCCGTCAATATAGAAATGAAAACTGTCTTCCACGTGTCTTATATACGGTCACCTTGAAATTATTTTTTTTTAATTCATTTTCTAAGTTTCTTTGCTCTACCGACAAAGTTGTCGTCCCTATAACAACGAAAATATGGCCAAAAACTGTTAGGAAAAAAAAATTCCACGCAAAACTGTGGAACACTTGCGATGAACGTTGGTCGCTCTATCGACGAATTCTGGAATTTGAACAAAATTCTCTTCCATGCATTCGCCACTCTATCGAAAAACTTTTCATCCTCATAACTACGAAAATATGGCCAAAAATTGTTAGGAAAAATTTTGTTTCCACGCAAAACCGTGGAACACTTTCGACGAACTTGTGTCTCTCTATCGACGAATTCTGGAATTTGAACAGAAATTTCTTCCACGCAAAACCATGGAAAACCAATCACTTTCGATGAAATCCACAAGTTGAATAGTAATGTTTCCACGAAACTTCATCTCTATAGAGACGGTATTCCTAGAAAGCCACCCACGGTTTTACAATACCCGAGACGAAAGTTCGTCGATATTGAGACGAAACCTGGAGGTTTCAAAAAAAAACCGTGGAAAGGCACCTTCCTTTCCACGGTTTTGGATCTTCAATAAGTGCTTTTGAAAAAATACATACTATATTTTGAAGACAAAGAAATGGATAAAATATAACACATGAAAGGTGATTTATAGAAAAGAAATATATTAGGAAAGTAAGATATGGGAAAAAACATATTGAAGTAAAAGGGGAAAAAATAAATGGGAAGTTCATGGGGGGGGTCAAAAAGTGTTAACTGACTCTAAAAAATAAGGAATAATGATTTAAAAAGTGCCCAAAAGTACCCAAAGTGGACTAAGCACCCTAATTATTTCCTCAAAAACTATTTTCCCATTAGGATGCACAAATTCATAATAATTGGCTAAAATAAATAATTAGAGGCTAAAGTGGCACCTCTTATAGCAGATTCTATGACAAGGTAGGAGGGTACATCTATAAAAATACCATCGATAAAATATGTTGTAAGCACCACAGGGATCGTATAAACATTAATTAAATGATATTCTAGGCACCACTAAGAGATTATTTCTATGATAAGGTAGGGGGGTACATCTATGAAAAATACCAGCAATAAAAGACGTAGGCACCACTAGGCTCGGATCAACTTAATGCGATTCAAAATTAGGTTAATCCCACTGGGGATTAAAGAGCCCACAAGGGCTTGGAAGGATGCCCACAAAGCTTGGAAGACGCCCGCAAAGTCCTGTAGATACCTGCAGAAGCTTAAAGAAGCCCACAAGTCAGAAGTAAAGGAAGCCCATGTTCTAAAGATGAAGGGAGCCCAAGCTTTGAATACTGAGGAATCCCCCAGGTTTAAATGAAGCCAGAGAAGGTCAAGCGCACAATTTCTGGAAGAGATAAAAATGAAAAACTGATCCTTCTTATGCAACCACCTCAAGCATGGCCAAAATCGATCAAAGTTAGTACCAAATATGCCCGAAAGAAAGAAAAAATTCCCTTAAGCACATGATAGGAAAGAGACATGTTAATCAACAAAAAATTGACAACTTATTTCTATTCTTTTACTATGCATGATCTCATATAACAAAAAATTCAACATAGATCACCTTTTGGCATTGATCACAAGTAGGTTGCACAGTTGAGAATGCAATTTGTAGTTTAGAAACCATATCATAATTGCCTTGGAGACACTCCTTGTGAAATATCATCACTTGATCTACTACATGTGAATAAATACTAGTAATAATTCATCATACTACAAAAAACATAAGGTGCATTGAATCCATCTTTATTGAAAAATAAATATATAATTAAAAAAATAGCTCAACCCCTAGGGAAAAAGAGTAGTTGTTCACCTGGAAAAATCTGTGTAGGATCTTTGTAGTGCCAACTGGTGGTAAGTTGTTTTGATGTTGCTCAGTATTGGAAGAGGTGAATATGAAAAGTTGATCCTTCTTATGCAACCACCTCAAGCATGGCCAAAATTGGTCTAGTTAGTATCAAATATGCCCATAAGATAAAAATAGTCCCCTAGGCACATGATTGGAAAGATGAATGTTAGTCAACAAAAAATTGACAACTTATTTCTATTATATTACTAGGAATGATCTCATTTAGCAAAAAATTCATCATAAATTACCTTTTGGCACTGAGAAGTAGGTTTCACAGTTGAGCATGCAATTTGTAGTTTAGAAACTATATCATAATTTCCTTGGAGACACTCCTCATGTAATAACATCACTTTATCTACTACCTTTGAAGATCTAAACATATTAATTTATGGTCCACATATGTGCCATGCAAGAACTGAAATTTTATCATCACAGTAATTAGAAGGTGTAAAATAGTGCAACCAATAACCAGTGTTAATCATTTAAAGTGCCATTTAGCATATGATTTACAGATCTGTGTATGTGATAGCATAGATATAAAATACTAATTTAATGAAAATTTAGTGCCAAGCTAACCATAATGTTATTATCATTCACTCGATCCTGTATGTAAGCTATGAAATATAAAATCATCAAGTCCCTTACCATCACCGAGCTCTCAATAGAAATAACTAGTACTAAGAAAATCCAACACAATACTCAGTAAAATAATGTCAGAATTATATCACTGTGCATTCAGAGATGTAAGGTTCCAGATCTCAGTAAAAAATCAGACTTACATTTACCCAAAAAACTAATGTGAATAGGGCAGAAAACTAATCAAATCAATAAGATATATTTTACAAAATGCACCACCATCTAAATAGTTTGAAATACTAGCTTGTTTTCTGTTTTGAGTGTGCAGAGAAGGCAGCTAGGAATACAAGGTCTGCAATACATATTGCGGACTTGTGTTTGATAAAAGCAGAGGGCTCAGATTGTGGGAGCAGCAGGTCTGCTTTTTTAGGGTTTTACACAGAAATTCTTTTTTTAGGGCTTTATTTTTTTATAAAATAAAAGTTACAAAAACACATAAAATTTAAGTCTAAAACCTAAGAGAAACAAAAATAACCTAAGAATAATATTTACAAGTATACAAATCATAAAATTTAGTTTTGAAAGATAGATGAACAGTTAGGGTTTGAAAAATTAAAATTTCTAGGGTTTCATCTTGCCAAAATTATAGGAAGAAGGGCCAAAAAAAGCCTAATTTCTTCTACGTGATTTTTCTTCTTTTTTGTATGTTACTAAGAAGCATTTTTGTTTTATGTAAAAGATTGTCTCGTAGTTTGGATGATAGTCTAAACGTAGTTATTTACTATTGGTTGTATCTCTTGTATCTTAATAGAATGAAATAGAATTTAAGGATAAAGAACACGTCAAAACCCTTACCTTATCATTTTCCTTTCGCCAGATCCATTCGCCCATACAACTTGAATGCAGTTGTCCATGAGATGCATTTCCATCACCAAGACCTGCATAAATCATGAAAACGAAATTTTTATATGAGTAAATAATATATAATCAAATAAACAGCCATTTAAATCCTACTACAAAGTCCTGTAGAAATCAATGAACCGTGAAATGTTAATTTATTAACAATTTTTTAAGAAATAGACATGCATTTAAAAATGTACAACCATCTTTAATACATAGTAATAAAAGAGTATTTATACGTTATTGAGCTCCTCTTTGTTTTGAGAACAGTTTTATATTCCCTGCTGAACAGGACCAACCACGTGAAGGTGGAAGCTCATATGCGCACCCCCCCCCCCTGCGCGCCCCTCACATCGCTCTCAATTCCCCATACCCAATAAATGATGTTGTTTACATAGAAAACATTTAAACATTCATGCATAACTAGGCTAGTCATCAAAACATATAAACATAAAAACATTGAAGCATGATGAGGTAATTCATATAAACAATGTTTTAGACTAACAACATCAATATACATCCAAATACAAGTCATGAATTTATACATCTACTTTTTCTTTGATTTCTTTTTTTTTGCATTGAAATAACTAATGATAATTAGGATATTATCATCATCATTTGGTGGATTATCTACAAATCCATGTCCTGCTAGTGTTTGTGTTTCCATTCCCTCATGTATCATACTTCTTGTACGTCATTGAGTAGGGCATGGAGGCAGTTCTAAAGGGGCATGAATTGCAACAACAAAAAATGGGCATATCGATATGTTGAAATATTATTGAAATTAATAGTTCATCATTTTGATTAAAATTACAATATTGCTCTTTACTTGTATGTGTAGCTGTGATAGCTGGTGTGTTAATTGTTTCTCTACTTGCTAGTTCCTCTTGCGGTTCACCCTCCTGAGCTTCACGGTCTTCGGTCAAAAGAAGAAAATTTATAAGTATACGTCAGAAAATAATTATCTATAATCACAGTAGAAATTTCTATTTCCAAAGCACACATACCAGAATGGCCACTCTGCTCCCCACTATCATGGGACATGCACACCCCAACATCAGTTGGTACATGCAGAGTACCGTTGGATTTAGTGTTGCAATTGCACTGTTGCTTAAAAGAAAACATAAATATTTAGTTATGGGTGATATAATAAAAACTGAATAGACTTTGATAGTATATTGCAATTATGTCCTTATTCATTTTATTTACCTGCATTTGCATCATTGGGGAGATTGGAGTCTTCCCCAAGCTTTTTTGATATTCAATGACACTTTTAAAACCATACTTGAAACCAAGATTTAGGTATTCCTCGGTGGCAGCATCTTGGAACGTATTTTCCTGCAATGCATAACACATATAAAATTCCCTCTATCAAAAACAGATATTTGTTCACTACTTTCAAATAAATAATCCCCACAGTTAATCATTTAATTCTTACGATTCGGGCTCTTAGTTTTCTATAGCCACCTTGGCCCAGTCTATGTTTCCCGTGCTTTTCCACTCTATCCTTGGTTGATTTGGAGGTGATTGGTAGCCTATATATGAAAATTTTGAAAAACGTTAGATATCAAAATTCTTGCTTAAAACAAAAAAGAAAAAAATAAATGAGTATATTTCACTAAAAAGATTATATGTGTTGTATCTTGCTTTTCCAGGCCATGGTTGTTTTCCTTGTCTTTTTAGCAAGTTCTCCTTTGCATCCTCTATGAGTTCCTTCCAATCTTTCTCCGGAACCATGGGAGGGCACTCATGCTTGAGGTCAAGTTGCAATTTATCCCTATATTGGGCCCTGGTATATTTTAAATTCTCACTGACTAACTTTGCAACCACTTTCTTGTTGAATGTATTGCCGAATAAGTTTACCATGTGGTATATCAATACATCTCTCTTTGCGCTATCTTGGCTATTCCACCGTGTGCGAATGGTGGGGCTAAACATCTCCAATGCTTTGTCATTCAAATCCCTATAGAAAACATTGTTTCCTGTAGAAATGTGTAATCCATTAATTTATAATAATTTCAGCATATGTCCATTTAAATTTCATGATTAAAATGAATAAATTAATTAATAAATTCCTGCAATCTTTTGAATATTTATTGGAACACAAGCGTCATCCACCAGAAAGGTGAGATCTAGTGATCCGGTGCTTTTAAATCGTGCTGCTCCAGGAAACGTTTCCTGGTCATCTACAGTAAGTTCATCTTCCGATTCATGTGGAGTCCTAGGCTCCGTCTCATCATGCTCCAGCATGTCATGCTGATCAAAATTGGTGCCCTCATCAATGGATTCGAGGCCAAACGGAGGAGTGTCAAAAAGCCTCATTAGTACATTACTTTGTCGACGTTGTTGCTGCATTGGAGCATGACTGCTACCTATACCTGTCTCGACAATTTCTCTAGTCACGGGTTGTAAAAAATCATACAAACGAAAAACTTTACTTTATCATATCACTTGGAAAAATAGAAAACATAATATCAGATATGAAATCATGCCATAGCTTAAAAAAATATGTGAAGATGCCACTTACCCCATAAGATTTTATTTGTTCTTTCAGCTCTTCAATCCTTTCCCTGATATCCTATGTCATGGGCCTTATGCAAGCTAAGGAAATCATTTCTATGTTTTCCTTTTTCAGGGCCTTCTTTATAGTATCCATAGGGTCTATGGAATAGTAAATTTCATCCTCAAGATCCTCATCACCCAAATCAAGTGCACTGGACTAAATTCATCAAACAATAAAATTAAGAAAAATAATTTTAACATCATTCAAACATTGTTATTGTAATGAAATTTAGTTACTATTAAGAACTAACACCTACCTGAAGCAATGTTTTGGCTGGTGAATTCCCACGGTCACCCCCTACTAATCTACTTCTAGTGGGTGATTGTCCACGGTCACCCTGCACCGTGGAAGAAGCAGGTTCCTTTCCACGGTCCCCACCCTGACACAATAAATCAATCAATAATTCACTATAAGCACAGAAAAATGTGAATGTCAACAGTGGAAATCGAATGCTAACAGAAAAAATCGAAACATTTAGTTATTATATTTAACACTTACTTGACGGGCACAGAGCGTGACCTTCCACGGTCACCCTGGACCATGGAAGCAGTAGGTTCCTTTCCATCGGTGCCACCCTGACACAATAAATCAATAAATAAACGTTATGAAAATAATTGTAACATAATAAAAATGATATATTTCAATAATATTTATTTTTACCTCAGAAGTAGATGACACGTGTTCTGTTCCATGACAAACATGGGAAGACCCCTACCACAGTGTAATAAGCATGTTGCCACATGGAAATATTTTGGGGTTGGAGTTTCTAGTTATTGTAGTCATATTTAGTTACTATATTTAGTTGAGTCAATAATTGTAACATCAACAAAAATGAGATATTGTAATAATATTTACTTTTACCTCCGATGGAGAAGATACATGTTTTGCTCCATGGAGATGAGTAGACCCCTGCCGCAATGTAATAAGCATGTTATCACATGGAAATATTCACAATAAGCACGAAAAAAGAGAATGGTAACAGTGGAAATTGAATTTTAACAGAAAAAATCTCAACATTTAGTTATTATATTTAACACTTACATTATGGGGCACATAGTGTGACCCTCCACGGTCACCCTGGACCATGGAAGTATAGGACACGCGTTCTATTGCATGATGGCCATGGGAAGACCCCTGCCACAGTGTACTAAGCATGTTGTCACATGGAAATCTTCTGGGGTTGGAGTTTCTAGTTATTGTAGTCATATTTAGTTGAGTCAATAATTTAACATAAACAAAAATGAGATACTGCAATAATATTTACTTTTACCTCCGAAGGAGGAGATACATGTTTTACTCCATGGGGATGAGCAGACCCCTACCACAATGTAATAAGCATGTTATCATATGGAAATATTCACAATAAGCACAACAAAAGCGAATGGTAATAGTGAAAATTGAATGTTAACTGAAAAAATCAAAACATCTTATTATTGACGTCATATTTATTTACTATATTTAACATTTACCTCACGAGGCATAGATTGTGACCTTCCACGGTCACCCTAGACCATGGAAGTAGCATGTGACTTTCCACTACTACAACCCTGACAAAATAAATCAAACAATAAAATTTGAGTCAATAATTGTAACAAAACAAAAAATGAGATAAGCGTAACAGTGTAATAAGCATGTTATCACATGGAAATATTCATAATATGCACAAAAAAAGCGAATGTCAATGGTGGAAATCGAATGTTAACAAAAAATCGAAACATTCAGTTATTGTAGTCATGTTTAGTTACTATATTTAGCATTTACCTGATGAGGCATAGCGTGTGACCTTCCATGGTTACCCTGGACCATGGAAGCCACATATATTCGATTTAAGTTGTAATCGATCAACAACTCTTCACCTAGAAGTATTGTTTTTGTTGCACATACAAATATACGATGTTCTTTGCGTCCCTCAAATTCACAATTCAGGTGCTTAGTTGTTGTCACTGGTCGTGTACTATTTATAAATCCAACAACGTTTCTGGACACTTTTGGTCTCCCATCAATATACATAGTCACCCCTTTGTTTTTATTGTGTTCTGCTAGTTGTATATAATTTGCGACAAATCTATATCTCCTCATACTTCAAGTATATTAGACCAAAATCAACTAGTTATTGTATATGTATAATGATCTGACATACTCCATCAATTCAGTCACAATTCCATAGCCGACCTTTATGCCATCCATGGAAAATAGCCCCAATCCATGTAAGGATGAAGGAGCAATGCAATACATCCTCCCATTGATGAAGAAATATGTTTCCACTTGAGTAGATTATTAGGTACCCATCATTGCACTAGATGTCTATACATCAAGGGAAACTCAATTTCACCTATGCTCTCAGCATCATAATTACATGACCCTCAGTTGGCAATAAAATATTGCATACGTCTACGAAATATTTTCCTTACCTTTTCAGATCTAGTTGATATAGAACCGGTAGATCTAGTACAACATGTATCACTTTCAACCTTTCCTAGTATATCTTCACCATCACTCAAGGAAGATAGATCTGATAGACACCTATTTGGTGGTACCTACACTCGATAAAACAAGAATATAACCTACCAAGCGGACATAATTTAGCGTGCAAATATATTTACTTGTAACGTTTTAATATCAAAAGTTTTTTCTTCCCAAAAACTTTACCAAAAGCTATTTTTCTCTCAAAGGTGTAATTTCTTTTAGAGTTATTTATATTTGAATTATTTTTAAGTATAAGACACGATTTGATTTGGTTTGGAATTTGTTCACAACATGGATATAGAAGTGTGTTTCCTGGGCCACTTGACTAGTTAATGCATGCAAAGAGGTATGGGGTTCCCCCTCATATAGATCATGTTGGGGATTCAATTTCGAACAGGCGATGGCCATATTTCTTCATTCATGGATTTCCCACTGAAACTCAGTGACTTTAGTATAACACTCCCTCTTCCACAGTGTTTTTATATGCAAGTTTCCTCGTGCAAGGTACTCCTTCTCTAAATATGTGCCTGATTTTTTTTAAATAGGATAACATTGTGAAATGCCACCAAATTTAGACCAATGATAGGTAGTCTTGAGAATTGGTGACATTTGGTGAACTGATGATTATGGATAGAAATATCATAGATATTTTCATTAATGACAGTGGTGAAAAATTGTCCTAAAGCAGTAGTCTTATGAAAATTCCCACCATATTTCATAAGGAGGAGAAATTGTTCTCCATGTCCTATCATTCCATATTTTGTTGAAGTATCTATCCGACCATGGCACCAGTTCTCAGAACAACTCTTTGAGGAAGAAGATACAGGCCTCCCAGAAGAAGTTCTTTTTGGTCAAATTAGACAAGTTGCTCTAGGATAATGCTCACCATAATTTGTGGGTTGAAATAAATGCCCACACCATATGGAAATCCTATAGGTATCTATGTTGTCTACCTGACCATGTTCTTACTTTGACCTGAAAGTACCTGAGGCAAAAATTATGGATCTGCCAAAACAGGGTCTTAAGCAGCTTTTACATAATACTTCAGTAAAATGCCCACCGAGGAGAGAGAATGTAGTTCCAGAGGATGAAATTGGTCTTAATGGATTCATTTGGTTGTCCTCCATCCATTGGATGTATTACACTCCAAGTTTGATGAAAATTTGAAATCGCCTTTGAGACCAATGGTTTAAAGAAATTGACTGTGTCAAATCACAAGGTTGAAGAGGCATTTGGAAATTCCCGCCAAAGACTGTCTAAGTGATGATAAATTCATCATAAGGTATATGCATGTTCTTTAATGAACTATCTATCCATCCATGTTCTTATTTTTTCTTATGGTGACCACATGAGAAAAATATCAGTCTACCAAAGGAGGTAAAAACATTAGCTTGCATATCCAAAAATATGAAAAATTGGCCGAGTGTTGAAAACAGGAGGTTGAGATCCCACTTGGAAATGCACGCCAGATTCAGCTCTTTAACTGATAAATTCATCAGATGTTATGGGTCCATTCTTTGATGATCTGGGCATCCACTCATGATCTCAATTTCCCTCTGGGTGTTCACACGTGTGAGATATGAGTCTGCCAAAATGCCTCCTGGAATAGTAATGACTAGGGCCTGACAAAATTCACTAAGTGTTGAATTGAGCAGTTTGAAAGACCATTTTAAAGTGACTTCCAGAGACTGTGTGTTTTCCAGTAAGGTTTTAAGGTGACATGGTCTTGTTCCTAGTTGAGGTGGATACCTAGCAATACCCTCAGTTTTTTTAAAGATGGTTAAGATGTGAAAAATATAATTCTTCCAAAAGTTAGAAAAGTATGCCTATACAGTCTTGTTGAAATAAAAAAGTAAGCTACAGGAAATTAATAAACAGAAATTTATAAAGGGAATTATGCATATGTTGAGAAGGATTTAAGGATAGTATTTTGGAAGATATGATGTGATCAAAATTACACAGCATATATTTAAGGAAGAAATGCTCGCAGAGGGTCTAATGAAGACACACACAGGCTACAATATTATTGATAACCTTCGGACTCTTTGAGATATGCCAAACAGAGGCGACCACACTAACTACCATGGTTTATTCCAAACGAAGGCAAAAAAATATAAGGGTCATTGAAAAATAATACTTGTGTCAAATGTGTCTTTAAAGAAGAAAGAGGTATGAGGATCAATTTACTGGAGTTAATTCAAATTATAGCCCACAAGTCCCAGGGAACTATACATTGTTCCAAAATCCAAACCAATAAATGGGAAAAGCTTGAAAAGTGTGTTGTAATTCAAGTAAAAGTGAGCATAAAACAAAAATGCCTCTTTAAAGAAGAAATAGGTATTAGGTTGAATTGTACCCAGTCATTATAATTGCAGCTCTTATGGCACTCTACAAAAAAATTTAGACCCATAATAGAAAAAAATCACAAAAGCTTGAAAAGTGTGCCATAATCCATGTAAAACTAACAATCAAAGCAAAATTAAATGCATCTTTAAAGGAGAAAGAGGTCTCAGGTTCAAGTTTCGATAGAATTAGTTCAAATTATACCTCATAGAGGACTCTGTTCTAGACCATTAAATAGAATAAGATTACAAAATCTTGCACTCTATAGAATGTTTCAGACATATAATAGAATAAAATAACAAAAGCTTGTAATTTGTGCCATAATCGAGGTAAAACTAATTATTAAAGCAAAATTATATGCTTAGAAGAAACACGTATTAGGTTCAAAGTTTCGACAGAATCGGTTGAACCAATTCAGATTATAGCTCCTACGGGACTCTGCACACTATTCTGAACCATTAAATAGAATAAAATTACAAAATCTTGCAAATTGTGCCATAATTCATAAAATTATACAAGAGCACAACTGGCTTGTATTGCTCATCCCATATGTCTTTTCCCCAAATTTTAGGAGGAGCTTCAGATGCTCCAATAATAGAAAACCCTTACTAGATCCACCAATAATAGAAGCGATGGTAGCACAACAAAAAAATTATAATTTCAGTATGACTATACCAAATCCATATTGGTTCAGAAATTTGACGTATTTTTCCCACATTCCTACGCTGCTAGGGTTAATGGGCTTACAGAATTCATTGGGCCCTTTGTCATCTTCTAGACTGCAGTCAGATTTCCTCCCCTGGGAATGTCGGTATCCTATGGATTGCAGCCGGATTGTTTTGTCTTCCTTTGGACTGCGGTCGGATTGCCTCCACTGGGAATGTTGGCATCCTCTGGACTGGTATCCCCTGCTCCTTGATTTACCACTTCTCTGCTCATCAAATTACCAGTGCTCTAGATACTGCTAATGAACTAGTGTGCGGGAGTGAACTTGTTCGTTGTTGTTTTGTTAATGAGCTAGTGCATGGGTGTTTTGGAATTCTATGTTTTTTGTTTGTTTATTTGCATATTTTATATTTTGTGTTTTGTTTTGTTTTTTATTTTTCATATTTACCTTTTTTTTAGTTTATTTTTGGTTTTTTCTATTTGCATATTTTATATTTTGTTGCATTTTAAATTAATTATAGTTAAACAACTCTATGTTTTTAATTTAGTGTAGTTTAATTTAATTTATGTTAATTTAACCGGGATTTGTATTGGTTGCATTTCTTATAGTGAGATCCTATACATAAGTCCCTTCAAGGACGAACACAATGATGATGACGATGATCATGATGATGATGAAGACGGTGAAGATGATGGTGATGATGACAACAACGATGATGATCAGCATCATCATTATCCTCATCATCATCATTGTCATCATCATCACCATCGTCTAATTCATCGTTTTCATCATTTTCATCAATATCATCATCGTCGTCATCGTCATCGCCATCATCGTCATCATGATCTTCTTCATCATCGTCATCTTCCTTATCATCATCATCTTCATCATCAACGTCTTCATTATCACCATCATCATCTTGATCATCATCATCATATTCGTCATCATCATCATCATCATCTTCATCTTCATCATCATATTCATCATCAACATCATCGTCATTATCGTCATCTAATTCATCAGCATCTCCATTATCATTATCATCATCTTCATCATCATCATCATCATCATCATTTTCTTTATCATCATCATCATCATCATATTCGTCGTCATCATCATCATCTTCATCATCGCAATTTTAAGGGGAGCTCAGTGAATGAAGACGTCTACATGGTAGGGGGAGCAGCCAATTGACCGAAAAATTAAGGATTGCTCCTAAGACCCATTCCAAGGACTAATCTGACAATTCAATATGATCCAAGGAAGTAGTAAAAAAAAATACAACTTATTGGGCCATGTGAAGCCTCTTGTTCTTAGATTTGTGCACATTGAAGAATCAATACTTATGGACCTAGTCCGGTGTCTTAAAAGAGGAAGATCCAAACTAAGCAGTTTGGTAGTTCCATAAAGTGCATTCTTTATGGGAGTGAATAATCACTCATAACCATTCTATTATAATGTTGTCGAAGCTTAGAACAATTTAGTGAAGACCAAGGTAAAGATCTTGTCATCACATCTTTATCATCATCATCATCTTCATCAGCATATTCATCATCATCATCACCATCACCATCACCATCATCTTCATCATCATCATCATCATCATCATTATCATCCTCATCGTAATCATCATCATGATAATCATGATCATCATATTCATCATCCTCATCCTAGTCATCATCATCATCCTCATCCTCGTCATCATCGTCCTCATCCTCGCCCTCATTATCATCAGCATCATTGTTCTTGTCGTCACCACCACCACCATCATTGATCATCATCTTCATCATCATCATCATCATTGTCGTCGTCATCTCCCTCTTCCTAATCAACATCTTCATCATCATCATCATCATCATTTTCATCATCGCCCTCATCATCATCTTCATCATGTTCACCATCTTCACCACCACCACCACCATCATCATCATCATCAAAAACAACAACAACATCTTCATCGTCGTCATCATCATCATCCTCATCATCATCATCCTCATCCTCATCATCATCATCATCATCATCATCATCATTTTCTCCATCATCATCCTCATCCTAGTCATTGTCATCATCATCATCATCGTCGTCGTCGTTGTCGTCATCATCATCATCGTCATCATCATTATCATCATCGTCGTCGTCGTCGTCGTCATTATTGTCATCATCATCATCATCATCATCATCATCATCATCATAGCCGTCGTCATCATCATCATCATCGTCATCATTGTCATCTCCCTCTTCCTAATCAACATCTTCATCATCGTCATCATTTTCATCATCACCCTCATCATCATCTTCATGGTTTTCATCATCTTCATCACCACCACCATCATCATCATCATTAAATGTTGATTTATCTTCATCTATGTCTCCTTCCCAAAGGTTTGAAAATGATCTTATTTGAGGAATTATGTGGGAGTGCATTTCAGGTTAACTGGTTAGCAAGTTTTGCCACCATGGAGCCATCGGATGGAGAGTGGATCCGTCAGATGGAGCTGTCGGAAAGCAATTCTGTGGAGTGGAGATGCGAGGAAGGATTTAATTTTGAGATTTGCGGAGTCCATTAAATGGGCATAATGTTAGAGGGTCGATATTGGAACAAGGTGAGATCAACAGCCCTAAATCATTTCGCATGGTGAACCTGCTCGAAGGGAGAAACTTTTTCAAATCGCGAAAAGGGTTAATCACTGAGAAAATCGGGTGGTTGAGATGAAGACGGAGATAGATATGCAGTCTCAAACAATTCTGCGGATTGAACTAGCATGGTAAAAATAACGAATTGAAACTTTGGAAAGTGGCATGGGTTGTGAAGATCTATGGTCGAAACAAGATGTTGGGTAGATCAACGGGTGAGAATCATTCTAAGATTAGAAGTTGCTCACTCGTTCATATGAAAAAGGGTTAGCAGAATGTTAAAGTTCTCAAGGTAGAGCGGTCCCAATGAAGGTAGTTAAGAGATTGATGGTTGATATTGATCTCCCAAAACCAAGTTGTACAGGTTGATAGTGTTGAGTTATTGGTATGAATATTTGGTGTATAGAGGGATTAGATCGCAAAGATGAAAAAATCTACAGTATTGAGTGCATGGAGAAACAAGAGGGTTATGCAACATAAAAAAACTATAAAAAAATCTAAGTGGAGAAGATGCCCTCACGTACAATCTTCCTTGCCGATAGTTAATTGATTTCCCCGACGCCATTTGTGATACACCCATAGGATAAATCATCCCCGCGATAGCACCATCTCTCCCAAAACTAGATACCCATCGTATGGCTGGCGTGTGAAATTAGAAAGATATCATGAAAATCTAAGAAGTGGAACAACGAATCTGATCACCACACATAGCAGGGGAAACACAGTGAAAGAATGGTTCTGGTATCATTGTCATAGGAACGAAAGGGTCGTCACAAGAGAAAAAGGCCACGAACAAATCCAGTCCATATGCCCTGAAGTGTATGGTCGACTAGGCTACTCTACGATGAAATGTGTGAAAATGTTGACGGGTCATCCCCTTGACCAATTTTCCAATCATATATAAACACCACCTTTCAGAGCCATTAAGGTGCATAGGATGAGCTAGTGTAGAAGCAAACTTGTAGTATCATTCTGCCAATAGGTTCTAAGGATTCTGATATGTTTGCAATGGAAATATGGTTCAAGAAGATTTTTAGTCTGGGTGTGTTGCTGGTTGGTGAGCTTAACTCCAAGCTCATCTATTGCCCTGGTTTTTCACACCAGGGAAGCACCAACCATCGGGGAGCAAACGTCATACACCACTTTGAGAGATGCACTTATTTTCTGTGGGAGTGAATGCTTGTACTGGAGCATCAAGGGCCCAAGGTCTTTGTCATAGCTTTCATGCACCCCATCTTCCAACCTTTTCTGAGGTGGTGAGGAGTACTTAAATGATAAGCCAATGTAGAGGCTTGTTTCTGCCAAAATAAAGCTAAGCACAGAAAGGATATATATAAACTCCTTTTCCAACTTTGGGCCCATGCAGAAAGGTTCCTTCGAGCATGAAACGAACACAAAGGGAAAGGACACGTTGCTGACTTGACAGATGGACAAGTGGTCGAGCCCAGTTAGAAATGAGCCACTAGAAGTATCTTGAGACGTCATTTTCACTACCCGCAAGTTCACAACCAGAAATGTCATGCTACCATCTAGACCGAGCATGCGCATTTTCTTCATGATGTTTGTTTAAAGATATGTAAACCGTGGCAGAAGTACCACGCTCTAGTTGTTAATTTTTTATTATGACTCTAAACAATTTTAGATCCTATTTCGACAATTAGCCTTGGGGTCTAAAACAATATAAAAAGGCTCCCCACCAAGGATCAAATTTGAAGGGTAGGGTCCAATTTCCTTTTGAAGCTTAAGTTTCAGTGAATTAGCCACCAATTAGCTTACTGCCTATTGAGTTACAAGTGGTTTCCATTTTCATACATCGAGTTTCCCTAATCTTTATCATGATAATGGGGCTTGTGGTTGTTTTTGATATGTATATATTTAATTAGCATTACTCATTGTATATCACATGGATGTAAGGATGAAAAATAGAACATGGGGATGCATAACAACAACCCTCATTTTCATAGATAAATTCATAAAATCCAAAAGCCAAAGAAAAAATTTCAAGGTTACACATTACAATTTACAATTCTCATAAGGAAAAAAATCACTTACTTGAGCCAAATGTAGTTGCGGAAAAAAGATAGATAAGACACCACCCCATGAAAAAGAATGAACAATCGCTCTAGCAAAAACCATACCTACAAATTCCCAAGTTAGACCAAACCCTAAAATATCCAAGGTAAAAAACTCTTGAAGAAAAACTACAACAATAGAGTTTACCTCAAGTTTCCATGCCGAAATTGCCAAGGTTTCCATGCAAAAAACAATGAGACCACCCAACTACAAAATCCACCCTTCCATGAGGAAAATTTCTAGAAAAGTGGTCAAAATTGGTCCCAGCAGCCTTAAGAGAATGCCCACCACAATTCATGGTTTAAGAAGAATACTCGCACCATGGTACCGTCCTATAGCTAGTTGGTTTGGCTACCTATTCATGATTTGATTTTTCTTTAATATTTCTTGAGGAGAAAGATACAGGCCTGCCAAAACAGGGTTTTTCACCAGTGGATGCAAAAAAGGCTAAGTAGCCTCGTAAAGATGCACGCCCTAAATTATGGGTTAGAGTAAATGCCCAGAGCACATGGGGGTCTTGTAGATTAGTCTTTGGCCTACTTGAACATGTCTTTATATTGTCTTGGGAGTGGATGAAGAAAAATTTATGTACCTGCCAAAAGGTTGTTTTAGGAAGATTAGACCAAATTGAGAAATTTATTAAGTATGGACCTAGTGTTAATTCTACCCAAGTGGCCTTAAGGAAATTCCCGCCATGCCCCTTAGGATGATGTGAAAAATGTATTGATAATGTGAGTATCTAGAGTGTTGTATGGAGCATACAACCATGTTACTTGCATCACCAAACTACAGCATATATTTAAGGAAGAATTGGTCCCAAAAGCCTTAGTCAAAAATGGTCCCACAGCCTTAAGAGAATGCCCGCCACAATTCATGGTTTGAGAAGAATGCTCACACCATGGTACCATCCTATACCTAGTTGTTTTTGATACCTATTCATGATTTTATTTTTATTTAATCTTTCTTGAGGAGAAAGATACAGGCCTACCAAAACAGGGTTTTTCACTGGTGGATGCAAAAATGTCCAAGTAACCTCAGAAAGATGTTCGCCCTAAATTATGGGTTAGAGTAAATTCCCACAGCACATGGGATTCTTTTAGATTGGTCTTCAACCTACCTGAACATGTCTTCATGTTTTCTTGGAAGTGGATGAAGAAAAATTTATGGACCTACCAAAAGAGTGTTTTAGGCATATTAGACCAAATTGAGAAATTTGTCTATGGAATTGGTGTTAAATCTGCCCAACTGGCCTTAAGGAAATTCCCGCCATGCCTGATAGGATGATGTGAAAAATGTATTGAGAATTTGAGTCTCTAGAGTGTTTTATGGAGCATACAACCATGTCACTTGCCTCACCAAACTACAACATATATTTAAGGAAGAATTGGTCCCAGCAGCCTTAGTCAAAATTGGTCCCAGCAGCCTTAAGAGAATGTCCACCACAATTCATGGTTTGAGAATAATTACCACACTATGGTACCGTCCTATAGCTATTTGGTTTGGATACCTATTCATGATTTGATTTTTCTTTAATCTTTCTTGAGGAGAAAGATACAGGCCTGCCAAAACAGGGTTTTTAGTGGTGAAAAACAAGAAATTCAAGGGGCAGTAGTTGATATCCAAAAGATGGATGTTGGGGATCCTATAAAACCTGATGTCATTATAAGAAGTGTGAGACAAGCCAAAAAGGAAAAAGTCTTATATGATTGAAATGCAACATTGTATGCAAAATGGTGGAAGAAACTTATGTTGCAATAAGCATTTCTAGTGATCTTGCCATACTGAAAATTTATTCTATTGTGTTATCATTTATGTTGCCAAATTTTGGAAATGTAAAAAATGAGGGAAGGCATATTAAATATTTAATTTTTGTTTTCAGTAATAAAATTACAATTGTTTTTTGTGTTTGCTTATTATTTTGTAAATTTCTGTCTTTTTTAGGCCAGTTCTATAGGCATTAAAACTTTGGGTTATTCACTAAAATTTGGTTGCATGAGTAGAATTGTATGACATTGTTCTAGAATTGGAATTTCAGTTTCATTAGAGAAAGAAACTTACATAAATACATAGCATCAAAATTCTCATAAAGAACTTGAGAGTTCTCAATCCATGATCCCCATAATATCCCTATAATATCAATAGTTCCAAGCACATAGCTAGGATATACCTATGTCACCAAATCTACTGACATATCATATCCACTAATCACTATCACTCTTTTAATTTCTTACAAATTCAAATATATATGCCTACAGTGCACAAGTTAAGTTTTCAATTTTGATATTGTTAACTTCCTGTCCTGTTATGTACACTTATTGAATGTTGAATTATTGTAACTTCGAAGAATATTCTAAATATATTTTTGTGGTCCCCGATGTTCCTATCGGGAGAATTACTTGTATCACTTTGTACCCTGATGTTTCTATCGAGAGAATTACTAAAATTCATGAGGAAGTCCCCTCGTAAGTCGGGTCATTAGTACCCTAGTTGTGGTTACTCGAGCCTACATAACTGAATTAGGATTACTCGAGCCTACATAAATGAGTCTAATATTAAGTGAATGGAAGAATATAAATAGAGGTGTGGCTCTCCTCATTCAAAACACACACACACTCACTTGTGTAGCACATAAGAGAGAGAGAGAGAGAGAGAGAGAGAGTTGTAGCTGGAGAAGGAGGAGGATAAGCCTTTTGGTTTTACCTTTTATCTTTTTGGGGAATCTATATTGAGGAAGCTTTTGCTGGGTTTTTCCCTTTAGGGTTTTCCCAAGATAAATCTGTGTTGTTCTTGTGATATTGTTTCTTTCAGTGATCCTATCTATATTCTTTTGTTATGAAATTGAAATTAAATGTTGATAATCTATCTTAGCATATGGAATTTTAACATTGAAAAGTTAAATTCAAAATTACCATTCACATTAAATGCATCAAAAACATATACATTGCCGAGAAATACACACACACACATATATAAATTTATGTATTAAAACTTGAAATGTATTTTCATACACAGCATATGTAAATAATGTTATTCCATAGTTCTAGGCTATTTGGGAGGTTTAGGCTACAAGTCCTCCTTTTCTAGAGAAGATAAATTTGTATATTCTAGTCTCTTGGCTTGTCTAGAAGCTTTTGGTTCCACAGAAGCTATAGCAGGTGCATGTTCTGATTTTCGTTCTAATTATTTCACTTTTGTTGTACATTTGTGCAAACTTTCTCCCAATCTATCATTATCTTGGATGTACTTCTTCATCAATTCCACATTCTTCTTATTTTTCTCTTCGTGTTCCTTTTCCTTTGGCTGAAGACGATCATTTGCACGTTTCAACTTAGACTGAACTTGGGTCAATTTTTCCTGAGTTGCTCTGTCTCTGTCTCCAACTCTTTTTCCCTTAATTATGTATTATTTGGAGTATACACAATTGCTACTCATTGAAGCATGTTGTTCTTCTACAGAGTGGAAATTTGGGATTCCAGATCTTCTATCTCAGACTTACATCCCAAATGTTGTGATTCTCTATCCTCTAGTATTTTCAATCTGAACTCTTTAATCTCATCAACCCTCTCAACTAGCTTGTTTTCCATTGTTTCTTTTATGGTTGACCATGCGGAGAGATCATATCTAGCATTCATTGCTGCACTAGCATCCATCAAGGAATTCCCTCGAATTCTTAAGAAGGCACGATAGCTTTGTAACCCCTCTTTGACTTGTGCATGAGCTTGTATTGCATTAAAATCTACGTCCAATGCCTTCTCTCTGTTTTGCAGGGAACTCTCATACCTTATTAAAGCATGTCTGTGTGCTGACATACCATAAATTTCACCAGAAATCAGATGCCTACTATGTCCCTTACCAATTTCATATTCTTTTAACTTTTCAACTCCTCTAGTCTGTAGTTCTATAGTAATCTTTTCAAGTTCAACTATTTTCCCTTTCAACTCTTCACCTTTCCTAGAAATTATGTTTTTCATGTCTTCCTCTTTTTTTCTATATTCATTTATCTCAAGTCAATGTTTATTGTAGTCTTCAGCAAGGTTGTTTTCAAAGTCAGCCTTCATTATTCAATTATTTTGTTTAACTTACTGAATTCAGCAGTAAGTATTGCTTCCTAGCTGATAACAGTACTTAGAGGGGGAATGTCCAAAACCTCCGATCGATGTTTCAACTCATCTTCTAGTCTCTTTATGGTTTCTTCATCATTCTTCCGAACAACCATATATTCTTCTCTGCATTTCTCATTTTCCTTTCTAAATTCATCCTGAATTTTCTCTAGTTCCTTATTCAAAGACTGAAGAATAAATTCCTTGCCTACTATTATCCTTCTAGAACTGTCCATAGTCTTCAAAGGGATCCTTGTAATCTTGCAATTTCCTGTAAACAGGGAAAATTTTTAGTAGGCTTCAAAAAATGGAATTTGGCAACTTTTTTGGGGAAAAAAGCATTGAAAAATTCCTCCTACCTTAAAGAGGTCCACCATTCGCAAATTTTTAATAGAATATTCCATAGTATCCATTTGTTTTGTTTCTAACCTTGCAATTACCTGTAAATAGTGAAAATTTTAACAAAGCTTCAAAAAAAGGAATTTGGCAATTGTTTCTTTTTGAAAAATAGCATTGAAAAATAGCGCCTACCTTTAAGAGGTCCTAAATTTGCATCTTCTTAATCCTATAGAGTTCTACGCTCCGTACTGTGGTAAGATACCAATAGGAAAAAAAATTCTATGAAATTCAGCTTCTTCTTTGAAATGCAACATTTTATCGAACAGTAGCTTAAAAATAGTTTTACCATCAAAAAACGATTTTGGAGAGGAAGTTTTCTCAACTCCCAACTATGGAGGTGTATATATAACAAGTGGCATTTCTGCATGAGCATAAATATCATCATCACTATGCTCCTCCTGTTCATTAAACTCAACATCATGCATCTCATTTACATTTATTTCTCTGCCTTCATGTAATCCGGAAAGAATTGAGACAACATCAAATTCTTCAGGGTCACTTCCCATACCTTCCATACAGTACTCAAAAGACTCTTCAGGGACTTGTACATTGTCCTTTGGATATTGTTGAGGAACTTCTTGGTTAATTTTGTCCAGTTTTGGCCTCTTAATGTATGTATTTTTAAATCTGCTTCCTTCTACAGTGTTGGGTCGATATAAGTCAATAATTTTTTGTAGTGTGCCAAGGTAACTAAACTTCACTCTCTTCATTTTGCTCTCCTACAGTGTAAAATGCAATTTTTTTGCCAATAGATAAGGGACATCTATGGCCAGGTCTTCAATCCAATGAATCACCAACTTCATACAATCACCTGAAATATCTTGCTTGTGGTGATTCATAATTGTCATAAGTACAATTTGAATTAAGGTTTTGTACAGTCCTGTTATCCATCTGAATGGCACCTCTCCGTCCGAGTGCCGACATCCCGCATGTTGGCACACAAAAGGACATGTATGGATTGAGGTTTGCCCATAACACTATATATTGGCTCACTATAATACATTCCTCCTCCATCCAGCTGGTTACTTTGCCATTTTTCTATGTTAAGTTGTATTCGCGACTCTTTACATGTACAACTCACGGATCATTCGCGAGTGTCGGTTGCTGCAAGTCGCGAATGGATGTATTCGCGGGTTGCTCTTATAGCAAGTCACAGATCATTCGTGGGTTGTCCTTCTACATACCTGTGAATATGTCCCTTGACATTTAAAAATAAAAACATGTGATGATCTGAGATTAGTTAAGCCATTTACCTTAATCCTCTTAACTGTCTCAACCTCCTCAACCTTCGCAACTGCCTTATTTCCCCCATATAAATACAGGCCTTGGGGAGGGTGTTGGATGTGGACTTGGAGAGCAAAGTTATGCTGGTGGATTGTATACAGAAGTATTTGGAGTAGTGGAACTCCGAATCCTTTGGTTGCAGAGGAGTCCTTGTCTCAGGCGTTGGGTTATAATCTGAACTCTTTCTATTATTGATAATAAAGAGAATCCTTCTTCCATATGTGTTTCATGTATCTTGGTTTGATAAATGTTTATGTTTCTACATCTTATATGTGATTTATCTAACCTGCTTATATATATATGAATCATCTTGTATCTGGAAAATTGTTTCTTGACAGGTGAAAGAGGAGAAACCTTGAAGACTTCGGAGGTGAAGTAGAGCGGAAGAGGACTAGCAAGGATCGACCTTCGTTAATCGAGTAAGTCTTTCTCATCCTCCTATTTCCTTTACTGCACTCTAGAGTCAATTGTCTGCAAGTTGATTGAGTATGTTGGTAACCCCAGACCTATGGTTATTAGGTGTATAATCCTGTACAACAGAACTGGCGACTCCACTGGGGATGCCTAGACTATTGTAGGTTGTTTTTGTCACCCCTAACCAGTCTTTGCTTGAACTCTGTATGTGATATTACATCCTAGTTCATACTTGCCTCAGTATTTGAAAGTCTTTGGAATTTTTCTTGTTCTTTGAGAAAAATTTTATGCCCATTCACGAGTTTCTTTTATGAACAGTCGCGAATACAAGTTTGCATTCGCGGGTTACTGTACTGGACAGTCACGGATCATCCGCGGGCTGCTCTTATATACAATCATGAATCTGTCTGGAAGTAGGGATTTTTTAAGTTAAGGTTTGCTTGATCCTTTCTTTGAGTAATCCCTTTTGGTGAGTTGATTTTCTTTAAGAATGTTGTTTGGCTCGTCTGTGTGCCTCTGTTGATCACATTTTCTACTTTTTCGAAAGCCCTTGAGTCTCTTTTTACTTGGATTATTTTCTGTTTGCATGCTGAAGTGGTTGGCCTGTATGGGTTGAGGGTTAAGGTGTCTTTGTCCAGATCTGTGATTAAGGTCTTGGGCTCTATTTTTCCAATCTGTCTTTGGACAGTGGCTGGTTGTCATTTACCTTCATAAGTCTACAGTGATTTTTTGTCATTGTGTGCACCCAAGATAGGGTTCCTAGCCTTCCTTTGTTGGTTATCTTTTGGTTCTGTTAGCCTGTTTGCTACAGTTTATTGCTTTTAGACAGTTTATTTGATTCAAGTTTGCTCAAGTATAGTGTATCCTAGGTACATGACTCTAGGGAGTTAGAGTCATCCTTGTTGCTTGTTCTTTGTCTTTGTTGTAAGTTTTTATAGCATTAGGGTTTGCTCTTTGCTTTTTCCCCCATCTCCTTTGCTTGGTATGATTTTTGGCTTATGTTTTTGGTCAGCCTCTGTTAGTGACCTTGGTTTGATTTTAGAAGCTTGTTGGTGTTGGTTTCCTTCTTCTTCTGTTGGTTAACTTCACCTTGCCAAAATAGTTGACTTGTCTTCTATGCAAGCCTTCCTTCCAAGTAGGGTTTATACTGATTTTAGGGCATTCTAGAGTTTGTTTGGTGGTTGTATAGCAAAGTTCCTTTTGCTTTGTTCTTATTATCTGCATCCTTTGCTTTGTAGGTATTTTTTATTTTGCATTTATAAAAGAAAATTAAAAAGAACGTATACTTGTTTTTACTGCTTTCCCCCCCTACCTCCTTCTTTCGCTTGACCTTGTTGGACAAGGTACTGAGCAGCCTTTGTTTGTAGGTTTAGATTGATACTTGGGACTTCTTGACCTTTGTTTATGTCAGTCTTTTTGCTCAGTCTCTTCATTCCAAATTTGTTGGCTTGTTTACCTTTGTAAGCCTTCTTTTCAAGTGAGGTTGATATCTAACTTTAGGGAAGCCTAGGGCTTGTTTGTGGGGTGTAGAGTAGTTGTCTATTTTCTTTGCTTTCAGTACTTGCTTGCATTAGTTGATAGGCTGATTTTTCTTTTGCATTTATAAAAGAAAAAGACAAAAACATATGTTTGCTTTATATGCATGTAGATTAGGTTTTTAGTCTAGATTGCATGGCATATCATTGTTTTTTGAAAAATATAAAAAGAATTTGTTCTTTTGTGGCTTTCAAGTTTTATATTTGAAAAAGAAAAATAAAGAGAATTGTTTTTACTTTTTGCATTTTATTTCTCTTTGCTTAGTCATTTTGTTTCAATTTTGAGTCAAAACACCACATAAGTTTCTTGCCATTTACCCTCTGACTAAAAACAACCCTTAAAATAAACGATATAATTTAAAATTTATTAGTAAGTTTTATTTTATAGGGTCATACACCAACTAGCTCAGGCTAGACTTGTGGATTAGGGAGTTTCAACTCTCCACAAGTGTTAAAATTTTAGACGTAGTTGGCCAATCACTAGGTAAATCCTTTTCTACGTTGATTGTATCTGGGAAGCTCCTCTCAAACGGGAGTTAAGAACTAGGCCGCATGGAGGCTTGGACAGAGGAGATAACCCTCTGAATCCTTGTCAAAACGTAACTCAGGACTTTTACACATCTGGGGATTTTGTCCTAGACAGATTTTCAGGCTCAGCTACCCTGCCCATTCGTATGAGTTCGGCTAACGACTATCCCCCCAGACTGTTAATATAGTTAAGGTATCCCTTAGTCTCTTTGACATCTAGGGTTCATACACAGGTACATCAAAAGGTTATTTCTGGTTGACCTTGGATGGGATTGGAAGGTAACCCCGGTAGAAAGTGTGGGAGGGTGGTGGGTGATTCCTCCGCTTGTGCCTAAGAACATCTACAGGGACGCCAAGTAACTGTCTATCACCTTTCTTCTAGAAATTATATCTTATACCTGTTTGTCTGTTTGGCTTTAGGAATTTTTAGTGAGTGTTGTGTGGTTTGTCTGTACTTAGTGTTCCTTTAGGTGTGTGCTTTGTAATTTTGGTTGCCTATCAACCTCAGACTTTGTCTCCTTGTTTGAAACTATGGCTAACACCCCTTTGAACACCAACCAAGAGATCCCCATGCTGGGAACTCCTTGTACTATTCCT
>LPNX010133947.1:34414-90523 GCA_001517045.1 Pseudotsuga menziesii
AAATCTTCCTGGATTCACCCTAGGGCTACCGGTGTGGTTGTTTTCCACTCCAACTGTCCCGAATGCTCCTGATGCTTCTCAAGTAAGCTCCTTATATCAAGGGCATCAAAACACTGCTTCCCCTTCACCTGTAGTTGATTCTCCTCCTCCTTTTACCTCATCTAGTGAAAGTACTGATGCTAGTAACCAGCAGTCTAAAAGGAGTAAAAGAAGGAGGAATAGGAAGAAGGCACATAAGCAAGGGAGCACCCATTCAACCTCTATTTTTCAAGTTGAACCTCACCACCCAGCCTCTGTGGTTCATGCTGGGGGCACCTATCCAACCTCTGTAGGTCATGTTGGATCTAAGCACTCAACCTCTGCAAGTCAAGTTGATCTTCACCATCCAGCCTCTGTTTATCATGCTGGTGGGATCCTTCCAACCTTTCCAAGTCATGTTGGAACCAGTCACTCAGCCTCTATATTTCATGCTGAGGGCACCCGTTCAACCTCTTTTGTTCAAGTTGAACCACCCCATCTAACCTCTGTAAGTCATGTTGGATCCATCCACCCAGCCTCTGTGGTTCATACTGGGGGCACACACTCAACTGCTGAAAAGCATGTTGATCCTAACCATTCAGCCTCTGTTGTTCATGCTGGTGGTGCCCGTCCAACCTCTACAAGTCATGTTGGACCCAGTCTCTCAGCCTCTGCAAGTCATGATGGGGGCAGTCTCTCAGCCTCTGTGGTTCATGATGAAGACAATCCGTCAGCCACTGTGAGTCATGTTGACACTATTGAAAAGACTACCCGTTCAAAGCACAAGCCCAAGTTTCCTTGCAAGCTTTGTGAGGGAGACCACCTTACTTATAAATGCCCTTCTATCGCGGAGGTGCGAAAATTTTGGGTTCATGGTCATCCCGTTTTTGAACATCCTGAATCTTTTCAACAACCAGACTCTCTTAGTCAGGTTGGACCCAGTCACCCAACCTCTGTAGTTCATGCTGGGGGCAAACTCTTAGCCTCTGCAGGTCATGCTGAGAGCAAACAGTCATCCACTGCTAGTCATGTTGACACAGTTGAGAAAACTGGTCGTTCAAAGTGCAAACTTAAGTTCCCTTGTATGCTATGCAAGGGAGATCATCTTACTCACCTGTGCCCTACTATTGCAGAGGTGCGAAGAGTGTGGTCCAAGACTCAAGATTTTCCTTCTCCTGAACAACCTATAGTTTCTGAACACCCTACTCAGCCTTTGGTTGATCAAGTGGTCGAACCAATTTCAGATTTGGTCGATCCCACTCTTCTTTTGAAGAGTGATCCTGATGTGATTGAACCAATGTCATCTTTGGTCAATCCCACTCTCCCTTCGGAGAGTGAATTTCATGAAGCAGTTGAATCGATTCCATTGTCGATCAATCCCACTCTTCCTTTGGAGAGTGAAGTGTCTACTAGTCACATTTTCTTCACTGCCAGTTCAGAACTTACTGAACAAGGGGGCACTGAACTTGTTTCGGATCAACCCCCACCAAGCTCTCGGATTGCTTCCTTTGATTGGGATAGCCTAGTTGAGCCGCGCCTTCCTTCCAATGCACCTTTCCAGATAAAGGTCAAAGTTGAACCTTACACGATTGCTCGTTGTATTGTTGATGAAGGAGCCTCAGTTAGTATCTTATCTACTCGTGCTTGGCAAGGCATGGGATCTCCCAGCCATGTGTCGACTGCTAGTCAGTTACTGGCGTTTAATAGAAGAACTTGTATAGCCTTGGGAATTCTTGCTCAAACACCTGTTACTTTGGGTGGGAAGACCGTCTTAGTTGACTTCATGGTGATAGAAGACCCCTTGGAATTCAATATGCTCCTTGGACGTGATTATGTCTATGCCATGCAAGCTGTGGTGTCAACATTCTTTCGTGTGATGTATTTTAATCATGGAGAAGAAATTGTCACTATCGATCAGTTGGATTTTCTTGATCCGTCTTCTGATCCAACTAGAGACCAGGTTTTTCCTTTATTGATTCCCAGTGTTTCTGTAGACACTACCCCGCCACAAGTGAACTATGTGGCCTCTTGTCCTTTGTGTTCAATTGCTACTGAGAAGCAGCCTCTGTTTTCATGCTTATCTTCTCAGGAATTGGTCCCACCAGTTGACCGGGTGAGTCATCCTATACAGACTGTAAAGCCTTTTCTCCACTCTGTTGATCCATTTGAAAGTTTAGATATGTGTCCTATCTCGGATGATCTCCTTCTTTTGGATGAAGTCTTCCTTGAGTCTTTGATACAGTCTGATCTTCTTTTGGATGTTGGTTCAGTTGTGACTAAGTCTAACCCTGATTTTCCTAGTAAGCCTGAACTTTCGTCTTATGTTGGTCTTGTTGAGTCTCTTGACTCTTCCTTTGAACCGCAAATCAATGATCCTGATGAGTTTGATTTTTCTTATGAATTTTTCAACTCCTGTGATACTGAGTTTGTTCCTACAAACTCTATATTCCTTGTTGATTTTTTCTCTCCTTCATAGGTTGATCTTCAAGATTATAAACCCTCGAGCCTTGGTTCTATAGAATCCTCTTCAGTTGATTCTGCCTTGACTTTACCTTTTGTAGAAGTTAGCAAAGCCACATGTGTTTCTGCCAAAGTGACTCGCATCGGATCTTTTCTTCTGAATATGATCCTGATGTTATTATTTATTGGAGACAGGATTTGTAGTTGGGTTCACAACTGTTTACTGGAATCACCTTGTTGTTCAAGTCGTAATTGCATTTGCATGTATCCTGCCCACGCTTTTGAACCTGATGCCGGCTTCCACGCTTTTAGCTCATTGTATAAGCCCTCATATTTGTTCTCATTATCGCCCAGCCTTGTATCATTTTTCCTTTGCAACTTGACACCCTTTACCTTGAGGAGACATTCCCTGAGTGTCCTTATCTTGCTCACTTTCCTTGCGTTATGCATAGGTTTGTTCCTTGCGCTTGGAACTAGCTTTGCCTGTCTATGACACTCGTCTCCTCACATTTAGAGCATTCTTTCTGCTCTCCTTCGAGCTTGTTAAAAACAGCAAGGAGGCCGCGAGTTGACTTTTTCGGACTCGTTAAAACTTCACGGGAAAGATATTGAGTTTCTTTAGGCCCAGGTCTGACTCCTCCAAATAGACTTGACTGCCGAGTAAACTTGTCCGTTCCGTTAAGAATATGTGAATGGGCATCCACATTGATGGTACGCTATCTCTTTCTCAGACCATGTGGAATAATACGAGAAAGGATCCCTCTCTTTTCTTTCGGAATTGAGAAGAGTATTCTCAGGCATAGGTTTATCTCTTTTCCGGACCTGAGGGACTAAACTTATGGAAAAGGAACCCCCGGTATGAGCTTAGTTTTCTCTTTTTCATGCTTTGGACCAAAACATGGAAAAAATTCCGAGTGTACTTTATGTCTTTGTCATGCTCATTAAACCCTAAAGAACAAAGCATCGAGTTTAATGTTGTAAGCCCCATTTCTCGTAATCAAATGGATCTTTCCGAGTGATCTTTCCTTCCATCACACTCGTAAAACTCAAGCTATATGTTGCTTTTGAAGGAGCGTTGGGTAGGTGGTAATTTAACATTTTTCGGACCTTCCTGACTAAGTACGAAAAAGGTGCGCCTTTTCTTCTTCGGAAGTTAAGAAAGTTCTTCTTTGGTATGTTTTATACTTTTTCAGCCTCTGGAGACTAAATTGTACAAAAAAGGACCCCCCTGGAGTCTTCTTTGGAGTTTTCAGACTCTCTAAACTATGAAAACATCATCGAGCATGTACTAGTTCGGGCTTGTAAAATCCATGAATCAGTGCTTTATCAAGCATTCTTCTTTCTTTTCTTCGAGCTTGCCAAAAATGAAGATGGTCCCGAGTTTGCTTTCCTGGACTCATTAAAATTTAACAGGGAAGGTAAGGAAGAAGTTTTCTCTTATTTTCAGTAATGGCAGCATGTCATCCTTGAACATAGCACTCTTTGTTTTCTGATATCCTTTTTTCAATGTCCACTTGTGTTCAGCTATCACTTTGAGTTTCTTACTCCTCCTCTTGTTTGTTATACCTGGGGAATCTGATCATGTCTCCTACATGACAGATAAGTCTAGTTGTTCTCTCTATAAGTTATATGATTCCTTGGGTCATCTCTGTGGTGTGCTCAATGTTCAAGGACTCTTCGCAATGTCTGCTTTATAGCCTGATCCCATCATTGTTATATTTGTTATCTATTTGTGTCTCCCTTCTTTTGCCCAGTTCCTAGTCACTCTTGTGATCCGTTGGAGGATCTATTGCCTTCATTATCACAGCATGGTTCCGTTTCAACACTTCCTGATGACGAAGACCTAGATTTTTGACAATGGTACCTCAGGATTCACTTTCATCATTGGTGAATTCCTTTGCTTCATTTGTTGATTATCATCTATTGATTGACAAACTGTTGACTCCTTTCCATGTTCGACTTCCGTTTAATCTTATTCGCATGGCTTGGATTGTACTGGTTCTTTGGGATCCTTTATGAAAACCTTAGTTCCTCACCTATGGACTAAGTTGCGCAAGATTATGTTCTATTCCTATACACAGCTTCCAGATCTTTGAAGACTCATTATTGTATATTGTGGCTTTGATCCACTTTTGTAATATATGTGGTTTATACCCGTATCATATGATGTACTCAACTATTGTTAAGGAGCTAGTGTTCCAGTAAATTGAACATAGCATCCTCAGATGTAACTTTGTATATTACATTACTATGTATTTGTTTCAGGTACTCTCTCTGCTCCATTGGATTTCTGAGTTCTCCAACGATAATGTTTATAATGTATTTCGGCCATCGCTTCCCTCTGATCTCGCACATTAGGGGGCATCTGTTATCCATCTGAATGGCACCTCTCCGTCCGAGTGCCGACATCCCGCATGTTGGCACACAAAAGGACATCTATGGATTGAGGTTTTCCCATAACACTATAGATTGGCTCACTATAATACATTCCTCCTCCATCCAGCTGGTTACTTTGCCATTTTGCTATGTTAAGTTGTATTCGCGACTCTCTACATGTACAACTCACGGATCATTCGCGAGTGTCGGTTGCTGCAAGTCGCGAATGGATGTATTCGCGGGTTGCTCTCATAGCAAGTCACGGATCATTCGCGGGTTGTCCTTCTACATACCCATGAATATGTCCCTTGACATTTAAAAATAAAAACATGTGATGATCTAAGATTAGTTAAGCCATTTACCTTAATCCTCTTAACTGTCTCAACCTCCTCAACCTTCACAACTGCCTTATTTCCCCCATATAAATACAGGCCTTGGGGAGGGTGTTGGAGGTGGACTTGGAGAGAAAATTTATGCTGGTGGATTGTATACAGAATTCTTTGGAGCAGTGGAACTCGGAATCCTTTGGTTGCAGAGGAGTCCTTGTCTCAGGCATTGGGTTGTAATCTGAACTCTTTCTATTATTGATAATAAAGAGAATCCTTCTTCCATATGTGTTTCATGTATCTTGGTTTGATAAATGTTTATGTTTCTGCATCTTATATGTGATTTATCTAACTTGCTTATATATATATGAATCATCTTGTATCTGGAAGATTGTTTCTTGACAGGTGAAAGAGGAGCAACCTTGAAGACTTCGGAGGTGAAGCAGAGCGGAAGAGGACTAGCAAGGATCAACCTTCATTAATCGAGTAAGTCTTTCTCATCCTCATATTTCCTTTACTGCACTCTAGAGTCAATTGTCTGCAAGTTGATTGAGTATGTTGGTAACCCCAGACCTATGGTTATTAGGTGTATAATCCTGTACAACAAGTCCTAGTGAAACATCTTGTATCTTTAAACCATTCTGGACAACCTTAACTGTTTTTCCACATATTTTGTATGCCATCTCACCCTTTTCTACTTGGATGGTTTTCTTGGTGGTCAACATTGCTTCCCCGTGCGTGGAATTTTCGCTGCACCTGACAACAAATCAGGATCCAGACAAACCCTCCTCCCAAAAATAATCAATTCCTTGGACTCATCATCATAGCTAGAAATGGCATTATCTATCTCTTCATTGTTGAAATTGAACTAATCGAAAAGAAAATGATGCACTCCTACTTTGACCAGGACATTTAGAATACCTTCTAGCCAATTCGTTATGTCACTCCATGCCTCGGCGCTCTCTCCGAATTTTCTGACAGTTAACCTCTCAGTAACTTCAGAACCCCCTGTTTCAGTTGATGGCATGGAAGATGAGGCTGATGTTTCTATTTTACAGGATGATGGCATGCTCAGAAAGGAAGAAGGGGATGCACGCACAAGATACCAGCACGCTGACTTTTCCAAACTAAAATAAAAATTACAAATGTGTCCAGACATTTCCAAACTATAATAAAAGTTACAAATGTGTTATGACTTTTACAAACTATAATAAAAATTACAAATGTGTTCTAACTTTTCCAAACTACAATAAAAATTACAAATGTGTTTCAAGTCAACTATACACAACTTACATTTTCAATTTCAATATAGTTAACTTTCTAACATGTTAAGTATACTTATTTTTCTAGCATGTTAAGTATACTTATTGAAAATAAGAGAGTAAGAGTAAATAATAGAGTAAAAATTTGGCATTCTAACTATTCTGGAAAAATTAGAGTAATAGAGTGAGTAATATAATAATAGAGTAATATTCTTCTCTACATGTTTTGATGTACTCTCAAACCAAACCCTCCTATTAAATGTTTATAGTAAATGTTTTTGGAAATTGGATGGCTAGATATATTGAGAAGACTATCCTTGTGTTAATTTTATATAACCTAACCTCGTATGCTCACAGTCGACCTATGAAAGGTGCAATTTTAATGTTTTTTTACTGTTATGGACACTTGGTGTAAAATGCAAGCCATAAGCATAAAAATGAAAACTAGGAATGCATAGCAGTTAAATTGGACATGAATGACTAAAATTCCAAGTATCTTGGCCAAATTCAAAAAAAATGACTGAAATTCTAAGTTTCGTAAAAAACAATGTGTAAATATTCAAAACTGGGCTTAGGAAAATGCACGCCACAGTCCGTACAATTGTCATAAGTTGAAAATAACACCATGGGGTTGAATATAGATATATTTTTGGCAAAATCCTCTTTCCATTTTTTAAAATTATGCTTCATTTGTCCAGAGTTAAATTGACAAAATGACAACTTTTGTGTTTTCAACCCAGTTTTACCCAGATCACAAAAATGCCCGCCCAGCCCTAAGTATTGGGTATTTTTTGAGTGCTTTTAGTTGGAAATGGTATGTTTTACTATTTTCCACATTATTATACATTTATTTATTGGTTCAGAAAGTGCCTGTTATGAAAAAACACTACATGGTTGTCTTGTATTTATGAAATATCCACCTACATTAATAAAAAAGCAAGCCAACCCCTCCTATTAAATGTTTATAGTAAGTGGTTTTGGAAATTGGATGGCTATATATATTTATAAGACTATCCTTGTGTTAATTTTATATAACCTAACCTCGTATGCTCACAGTCGAGCTATGAAAGGTGCAATTTTAACCTTTTTTTACTGCTATGGACACATGGTGTAAAATGCAAGCTAGGAATGCATAGCATTCAAATTGAATATGACTGACTAAAATTGCAAGTATCTTGGACAAATTCAAAATTAATGACTGAAATTCTAAGTTGTTACGTAAAAAACAGTGTGTAAATATTCAAAATTGGGCTTAGGAAAATGCACGCCACGGTCCATACAATTGTCATAAGTTGAAAATAACACCATGGGGTTGAAGCTAGATATATTTACATTTATTAATAAAATTTTATACTGTTAGGTGTAATATATATGGTGAATTCTACTATTTAATGCATATGAATTATTATTTGTTCCATTCAATTATGTCTCGTATATTATTGTTATGTTATAATTGGTTTTTCTTTTCGAATAATTTTTTCATTATATATGAAACATGTAAGTTTCAAAATGATAATATACATTTCCTAACATGTGGGTTATTGTGAATATGCTTTTATACTATCTTCAAACTGTCTGAAAAACCTCTTATTATAGCCTTCTAGATATGGTTGGATTCACCATACAACACTCTAGAGATCCACACTCTCAGAATATTTTTATCATCATCCTATGAGTTGTGGCAGGCATTTCCCTAAGGCCAGTTATGCATATTTTACCAATAATTCCATACTTGGACAATTTTTTATCTTCTCCTAGGCTCAGTCTAATTTATGTAAACCACATTTTCCAGGCTACTTGCACCAATATTCCCAAACTTAGCCAATTTCCTGATTTTAACTAATTTGTCATATTTCTCCAGAACGATGTCATAATGCAACAATGATTTCAAATTCATTTCACATCATCATCTATTCCAATCCATGCCATGTGGGAATCATCCTTAGTGCAGGCATCACTTATCCCCTTTAAAACACTTAGCCATTTTTTTCTCTTTGGTATGCAAAATAAGATTTTTCTTCTATTTTCACAGGTTAATATTTTCCTTATCTAGTCACCATAAGAAAAACCAAGAGCATTGATAGATATCCATTTCAAAAATGAATAGGACCATATCATCTGATGAATTTTATCATCAAAGGAACACCCCCTTTCGGTCATTTTAAAGTGGTCTCTCAAACGTTTTGTATAACACTTAAGCAGTTCTCTTCAAACCCTAGGTCACCAAGGTAAATTCATTTTTCCTTCAAATTTGGCAAGTGATATTCCCAATGGTTATAGTTCAACAAGGTGAGTCCAGAAAAACCACTTTCATATTTTGTAGCTTCTTTCTCTCTCCTAGGAGGGAATTTTTCTGGAGCAGTGAAAATATGGCTGAGAGGCACTTTTGGTAGATTGATATCTTCTTCCTAAAAGACTTTCTAGTCCGGATAATTATATGGTTGGATGCACCATACAAGTTTCTAGAGATATACACTCTCATAATATTTTTATCATCAACCCATGAGATGTGGGGGTCATTTCCCTAGATCCTGTTAGGGAGAGTTTACCAATAATTCATACTTCGACAATTTTTTATCTTCTCCTAGGCTTGGTCTAATTTCCCTAAACCACAATTTTGGAAAGTCCATCACTTCTTCTTTAGTGTCTCTATGGAAAAACTGAGACCATGGTTGAGTAGACAAAATTGCAACCTACAATATCCCCATGTGGTGCGGGAATTTTCTTCAACAAACCATTTGTGGCGGGCATCCTCTTAAGGCTACTTGGACCAATATTCCCGCACTTGGCCAATTTCCTGATTTTCACTAATTTGTCGTATTTCTCCAGAACGATGTCATAATGGAACAATGATTTCAACTCCTTTACATATAGTCATCTATTCCATGCCATGCCATGTGGGCATCATCCTTAGTGCGGGCATCAACCTTAATGCGGGCATCACTTAGCCCCTTTACAACACTTAGCCATTTTTTCTGTCTTTAGTGTGCAAAATAAGATTTTTCTTCTATTTTTCCAGTTTGATATTTTCCTTATCTGGTCACCATAAGAAAAACCAAGAGCATAGCTAGATATCGATTTCAATAATGAACAGGACCATATCATCTGATGATTTTTATCATCAATGGAACACCCCCTTGTGAGCATTTCCAAGTGGTCTCTCAAACACTTTGTCTAACACTTAACCAATTCTCTTCAAATCCTAGGTCACCAAGGTGATTTCATGTTTCCTTCAAACTTGGCAAGTGATATTTCCAATGGGTGTAGTTCAACAAGGTGAATCCAGAAAAAAAACTTTCATCTTATGTAGCTTCTTTCTCTCTCCTCGACGGGCATTTTTCTGGAGTAGTGCAAATATGGTTGAGAGCCCTTTTTTATTTGTCTTTAGTCTGCAAAATAACATTTTTCTTCTATTTTCGCAGGTTGATATTTTCCTTATCTGGTCACCATAAGAAAAACCAAGAGCATGGATAGATATCCATTTCAACAATGAACAAGACCATATCATCTGACGAATTTTATCATCAAAGGAACACCCCCTTTCGGTCATTTCGAAGTGGTCTCTCAAACTTTTTGTCTAACACTCAAGCAACTCTCTTCAAACCCTAAGTCACCAAGGTAATTTCATTTTTCCTTCAAATTTGGCAAGTGATATTCCCAATGGGTATAGTTCAACAAGGTGAGTCCGGAAAAACCACTTTCATCTTCTGTAACTTCTTTCTCTCTCCTAGGCGGGAATTTTTCTGGAGCAGTGAAAATATGGCGGAGAGGCACTTTTGGCATATTGATATCTTCTTCCTGAAATAATTTTTGGTTAGGATAATTAGATGGTTGGATGCACCATAGAAGTTTCTAGAGATATACACTCCCATAATATTTTTATCATCGACCCATGAGCTGTGGCAGGCATTTTCTTAAGGCCTAGTAGGTAAGTTTTACCAATAATTCATACTTGGGCAATTTTTAATCTTCTCCTAGGCTTGTTCTAATTTCCCTAAACTGTAGTTTTGGCAGGTCCATAAATTCTTCTTCAGGGTCTCTTTGGAAAAAATGAGACCATGGTTGAGTAGAAAAAACAACAGCCTACAATATCCCCATGTGGTGCAGCAATTTTCTTCAAAAAATCATTTGTGGTGGGAATCCTCTTAAGGATGCTTGGACCAATATTCCCGCACTTAGCCAATTTCCTGATTTTCACTAATTTGCCATATTTCTCCAGAACGATGTCATAATGCAACAATGATTTCAACTTCATGCCACATTGTCATATATGCCATGCCATGTTATGCGTGCATCATCCTTAGTGTGGGCATCAACCTTAATGCGGCCATCACTTGGCCCCTTTACAACACTTGGCCATTTTTTATGTCTTTAGTGTGCAAAATAAGATTCTTCTTCTATTTTCCTAGGTTGATATTTTCCTTATCTAGTCACCATAAGAAAAACCAAGAGCATGGCTAGATATCCATTTCAACAATGAACAGGACCATATCATCTGATGAATTTTATCATCAAAGGAACACCCCCTTTCGGTCATTTCGAAGTGGTTTCTCAAACTTTTTGTCTAACACTCAAGCAACTCTCTTCAAACCCTAAGTCACCAAGGTAATTTCATTTTTCCTTCAAATTTGGCAAGTGATATTCCCAATGGGTATAGTTCAACAAGGTGAGTCCGGAAAAACCACTTTCATCTTCTGTAACTTCTTTCTCTCTCCTAAGCGGGCATTTTTCTAGAGCAGTGAAAATATGGCTGAGAGCCCTTTTTATTTGTCTTTAGTCCGCAAAATAACATTTTTCTTCTATTTTCGCAGGTTGATATTTTCCTTATCTGGTCACCATAAGAAAAACCAAGAGCATGGATAGATACCATTTCAACAATGAACAGGACCATATCATCTGATGATTTTTATCATCAATGGAATACCCCCTTGCAAGCATTTCCAAGTGGTCTCTCAAACACTTTGTCTAACACTTAACCAATTCTCTTCAAACCCTAGGTCACCAAGGTGATTTCATTTTTATTTCAAACTTGGCATGTGAGATTCCAAATGGGTATAGTTCAACAAGGTGAATCCAGAAAAAACACTTTCATCTTCTGTAGCTTCTTTCTCTCTCCTCAGCGGGCATTTTTCTGGAGCAGTGCAAATATGGCTAAGAGGCACTTTTGGCAAATTGATATCTTCTTCCTAAAAGACTTTTTGGTCAGGCTAATTATATGGTTGTATGCACCATACAAGTCTCTAGAGATATGCACTCTCATAATATTTTTATCATCATCCTATGAGATGTGGCGGGAATTTCCCTAAGGCCAGTTAGGCATACTTTACCAATAATTCCATACTTGGACAATTTTTTATCTTCTCCTAGCCTTGGTCTAATTTCCCTAAATGATAGTTTTGGTAGGTCCATAAATTATTCTTCAGGGTCTCTTTGGAAAAACTGAGACCATGGTTGAGTAGAAAAAACAACAGCCTACAATATCCCCATGTGGTGCAGGCATTTTATTCAACAAGCCATTTCTGGCGGGCATCCTCTTAAGGCTACTTGGACCAATATTCCTGCACTTAGCCAATTTCCTGATTTTCACTAATGTGTCATATTTCTCCAGAACAATGTCATAATGCAACAATGATTTCAACTTCATGCCACATAGTCATATATTCCATGCCATGCCATGTGTGCATCATCCTTAGTGCGGGCATCAACCTTAATGCAGGCATCACTTAGCCCCTTTACAACACAGCCATTTTTTTTCTCTTAGTATGCAAAATAAGATTTTTCTTCTATTTTGTGAGGTTGATATTTCTTTTATATGGTCACCATAATAAAAACCAAGAGCATGGCTATATATCCATTTCAACAATGAACAAGACCATATCATCTGATGATTTTTATCATCAATGGAACACCCCCTTGCGAGCATTTCCAAGTGGTCTCTCAAACTCTTTGTCTAACACTTAACCAGTTCTCTTCAAATCCTAGGTCACCAAAGTCATTTCATTTTTCCTTCAAACTTAGAAAGTGATATTCCCAATGGGTAGAGGCCAACAAGGTGAATCCATCAATACCACTTTCATCTTCTGGAGCTTCTTTCTCTCTCCTCGACAAGCATTTTTCTGGAGCAGTGCAAATATGGCTGAGAGGCACTTTTGGCATATTGATACCTTCCTACTGAAAGACTTTTTGGTCAGGATAATTATATGGTTGGATGCACCATACAAGAATCTAGACATCTACACTCTCATAATATTTTTATCATCATCCTGTGTGCTGTGGCAGGCATTTCCCTAAGGTCACTTAGGCAGATTTTACCAATAATTCCATACTTGGACAATTTTTTATCTTCTCCTAGTCTTGGTCTAATTTCCTCAACAGTTTTTGCATGTTTTTACAGGTCTAATTTCCCTAAACCACATTTTTTTCATGTTGGGCGTGCATTTGACTAAAGCAATCCAAAATTGACTTGCTTTAGTAAAATCCACGCACATGCTTGATTTCATTTTCCCATACCTCAACCTGTCATACACGTGCTGAATGTATTGAGAGTAAAATATGTCATATAATCATATAAACCTGTAAATGGCAGTTTTTGCTTTTCCCTACCTGTCATATTCTGAACTTTCAATCGAGTGTGAAATATGTCACTTAACAAACCATCAAATTCTATGATTCAATGAACCTAAATGGAGTTGGATTCTGATAGCATGGAGAATGATTGCATCGCCCAGACATGAACTCAACATTTCATCGTGATTAACCTTTTTTCCCCACCTTTGAATTATTCCAAGGGCCAAAACAGTACACATATCCATATTTGGCCTAACCCCATGGATTCCTTCCTAGCAGTTGTAGTCAATTACCAATCATGCTACTTCTTATGTAAGATTGATAAATAGGGGCCACTGTTATCAGTAGGCTATGCAGTATTCAATCCATTCTCTATGTTCATTAATTTTTGTCCATTATGGCTGCATATGTGCACGAATTTGAGTTCACTGATAGTATGAGTGAAATGGGTAGAATTGGAAAGAATTGGAGACAGTCTCATCTGGGTTTGATGGATTTCATTGGCAGTCCCATTCCATATTATTGTTTTTATGTTCGTTTGAAATTCATTTCCCATCACTCAGTGAATTCTTTTCTGCACTGAGTCAACACCCTGTCCCTCTTCAGCAAACCCAATTAGCATTCCCTCTCGATGGCATAGCAGGATTGATTTCTTGAATTCCAACTTTTAATTTGTCCACACCATATGGGTATTGCATGTTGTTTTCCACTGAGCCATATTTGTCCGTGGCATTTCTCTCTTCCTCACCATTTTCTTCTTTCACTGGTATTTCCCTAATGTCCTTAGATACCTCTCACACACTGTGCATCTCTGTTATAATTCTTCTCTACTCGCATCTCCCATCCAGATAACTGGAATGTAACTTCCTCTTCTACTCCCTTTCTACCCCTGGAGTTGAAACATGTCCACTTCAGCCCTGGTTTCCCCCTGTATTGCACTGTCGTGTTTTCCTTGTTCCACAGTAGTTGGTATCTTCGTTTGAAGCCAGGAAAGTACAGCAGAGGACAGGTTTGCTCATGTGTGAATCGACATTTCAGTTTCACTCAAATGAAATCCACTTGTAACATGGTCAATTTGAGCCTTGAGCTCTATAAATAGAATTTAATAGTTAGTAGGGACAGTTACTATTGAAGGAGTTGTTTGATGTTACTGATTCAACTATAAACTATCCCTCTGCTCTGTAATGAAAGCATAATATAATAAAAAATTCCCTTGGGCCCCTTTTAAAACTTTCTTGAGTATCGATCTGGTTATAGTTTTGCATTATCTTTGTTTTTTTCCTCAGAATGTATTATATATGTTATGTTCTCATTTATTAATTTCTGCAAGGAACGATGATGATTTATATTATAATAAAAAATAAACAGATGATACAAACTTGCAGAGCCATGAGATTGGTTTCCAAACTATGATGCTCGTCAACAAGAAACCAACATTTACAGTTGTTATGTTCTCATTTCAAATGTTTGATGCATTCTTATTTCACAATAGAAGTTTAATTTATGTCTGAAATTAAAACTATACTAGTCTAATTAGGTTTTTGTATGCAAACTTCCAAATTTCATACCTATAGTGTACTTCGATTGGAATTGGTGTGCATTTTTAGTTTTGGCCATGAAAAAATGGAAAATACTATCAATTGTTGTTTTGGATGACTTGGATTTTAATGTAGATCTTACAATTTACAAAAATGAATACAAGAATTTGTAGAAAAGGTTGGTATGTCTATGTTATAGTGCAATTTATTCAATATAGCATGAAATGATGATCTGTCAATTCATTTGTATAATATATTCCAAGAATATTTCATATGTCAATTCATTTGTAGAATATAATACGAAGAATATATTTCATCATTTGTAGTTTCATACACACTTATCAGTATGGGTTGCACATTAAACTCTCTTAGATATAGGGAAAATGCACATATGGATTACACACTACACTTGTATTACACATTAGAAACACATTAACTATATCAAAATATATGCATTGCCAAAATACTGACAATTTATATTACAACAATATTACTATGTACATAGACATCAAATGTACACCATATTATTTTAGAAATCTAGGCTGCTTGGGAGTTTTTTGCAATTCCTCCTTTTTAGAATAAGAAAATTTTCTATAGCTTCTCTTTCCTTTTCCAGAACCCTCTAGTTCTACAGAAGCTTCATCGGCCATATGTTTTAATTGTTTTTCTTGCTCTTTCACTTTGTTTGCAAGATTTATCACTTTTGTATGCAATCTATATTTTTCTTCTAGGCATTTCTTCAACATATCTACATTATTATTTTTCTGATTTGAGAGCTCATCTTCCTTTATTTTAAGATCATCCTTTGTCCACTTCAGGTCAAATTGAACTGCACTTAATTTTCTCTTGACCTATTGTACCTCCTTCTGGAGCTCTTGTGCCCTAAAATCGCTGTCATATGGAGTATACAAAATTGATTCTACCACATGTTTATTCTGCAAAGCTTTAATTTGGGATTTCAAATCTTGTATCTCACTATCACATCCCAAATGCAGTGCTTTTCCCTTATCCAATAGTTTTTGGTGAAGGTCTCTAATTTAGGCCTCCTTCTCCTCTATGTTCTTCTTCAATGTTGGATCTGAATAGCCAAATGTAAACTCTACAACATTAATTGTTGAAGCAGCTTTATTCAAGGTCTTCTCTCATTGTTGCAAGGACTTCTGAAATTGGAGTAAGCTCTCCATATAGTTACATCACCTAGTTTTGTACTGCCAAAAATTTTTGGTGTGATGGCCTTTTTACCCTCCACTTTGGATTCTTTTGTTGTGCTGGCCTTTTTACCCTTGACTGTTGATTCTTCTGGTGTGCAGACATGTTTACCCTTGACTGTTGTTAGCTGGAATATTTCACCTCCTGCGGACAGCAAGGTGTTCCACTAGTCTGAATGGTTCAGATCTAGAACAAATATAGGATAGAGGTTGAATACTCTCCCTAGACATTGTACATATCTGGAATACAAGGCTTTGAAACTTCACCTGTGTACCTGCAAAAAATATCAACACGAAACAAATCAAAGCAACCAGAATATGATATGCTAATCTATGCTAGTGACTAAAGAATCTAGCAACATATATATGCGAAATCACAACAACAACATCATATGTGGCACAGAAATCAACTTGCATTAGAAATATGAAGAATTTTACAACCAAGCCTTAGTGTTGACATGCATCTCCATGAAACCAGCTCTTCATCCCCAAAAGCTCCGACTCTAGCTCTCTATGCTCTCTCCAAATGATCTTGGGCCAAGAATCAATCCAACAGCATAACAATACCTTCAATGTTCTCCCCTCAACCATGGCTATGAGCTCATATTTATAGGCTTTAATGTATAGAGATGGTTGAGAAATTAGTGGGTGAGGTGGCCTCTAAGATCCTAGGATGAGGGATCTTGAGCTCAACCAACCCACAACAGTAGGGATAAGGCGGTACACGAGGCTTATCATCTAGAAGCCTCGAGAAACTTCTCTTTTTCCCTTTTTACCCAGGGTACCGCGCTTCTCCTTCTATGGCATAGTGGTTCTGGTAATAACCGCTTATTGAACAAGGGCAATGGGTAGTGGCACCGCTTGTGGACAACCGATGAAAGGCGGTGCGAGCAGGGGTACCGCTCCTGGATAAAGGGGCATGCGCGGTGCTGGGAATTTGTATGACATATTGATGAAAAACCATTCGGTTTCCACTCCAGAAGCTGGGATTTAGGGCAAGTAGGTATTTCAAATGTCTTATCACATGATGGTGACAAGATTTTGGTATAACAGGATGCCCCCCAAAGCATGAGTCTTAGAGTGATACGATAAACGAGAGATTTGAGAACAAGTCGTCGCCAGGAGATGAAAATGTCGGCTCGATCGTAGTATGCAGTCAAGTAGGCATCTGTAGTACATCAGTATGTTGACTTATAGACACAAGTAACCAAACTCATAGCTGCAAACCAATACAAGGCAGATCCATGAGTGGAATAAACAAGCATGGCTACTATAATACAGTGTAGATCCATGTGATAGAGGAATCAAACTTGGACATAGCTACTATACATACAACGTAGATCTATGTCATACAGACACAAATTTGAGCATAGCCACGACCATACAAATGTGTATCCATGCTAGATATACAAAACTCCATCGCAACCTAGGGAAAAAGCAATGAGCGCTTTTAAACAAATGCCCGGGGTCTTCGTCTCGTCCTCCACAAAGTATGATTCTATCCATGTGATTACAATGATATGAAGTCGAACATGGTAGAAACCACTTGATTACCGGCCAATGATGTGAACCATTAACAAGTGCGAGGGAGATCACCATTAATGCCAATGATTCCCAAGGTACCCTAGTACAATCTACTGAGTGCGAATAGATTTCCTAATGTCAAACACCTAGTCGATTCTATCGATCAAAAGGTCAATGATGTGAACCTATGTCGAGAGCGAGAGAATATATCATTAAGGCATACATATCTCAAGGTACTAAATATTTCTTCTAAGACTATTTCCTGGATGATGAGCTGATGTCGATGGGAATAGTCTCATCGAAGGAGGGCCATGATGAGTCCCACATCGACGACACGAAACTCAGAACATAATTCTGTAATGATGTGAATGTAGTAACCATATGACTGACTCAAAGATACTGACACAAAGACTGTGTATACTGCAGAGGTAAAACTTCTTCAGATCTCCTTTGAATATTGGGCAGCACGACAAAATGACTTGACAGCATGACTAGACAGGATAGATACACAATGCGATAGCAGACAATGCATTATTTTGAAAGACTCAAAGGATTGACATGACTCATGAAAGTGAATCGTCACAGAGATCAGCTAAATACCCAATTGACTGACATGATTGTGCAGACAAGCGCCATGTTCAAAGGTAACAACAAATAATTGTCATTATTTACAAAATTATTCCCTTCCCATTTTCCCCATCATGATCGATGAGTGCCTCTTTTTGGTTTTACGAGTTCAAAGAGGGTAACAAACACTCGATATAGCTTGTCAGAAGACAAGTCTAGTCTCATATGTTTTACGAACCTAAGAGAGGAGGGGTTCGTTCCCAAAACGGGTCTCTCAATGTTTAATTTAACAAGTCCACTGAAAGAAAACTCGGTATCATTCATGTTTAGAGAGTTTGAACGAATACAGAAGAAAACTCCATGGGGGTTCTTTTTCGTATGATTTAGTCTCTAAGGCCCGAAAAAGTGTAAAATCATACCTTAGAGAACTCTTCCAGTCATGATTGGCTGGAGTGTTCCTTTCTCGTAAATATTCCTATCCGAACTGAGAAAGAGATAACCTACCGTCAGACGGACAACTCTTCAAATACTTTAATGAGCATGAAGAAGACAAGATCGCTCGACAATCCTTTCATATTTAGGGAGCTTGAAAAGTGTTTAAAGAGGACTCCATTAACCTTTTTCATGTTTGAATCCAGAGCACGAAAAAGTAATAAACTAAGCTCAAACCAAATTTCATGTTTTAACCAGAGCACGAAAAATGAAAAGTAAGCTCAACACCATCTTACTGTTTTTAACGAGCTTGAAGATCAGTTGAAAGAATGCTCAGAGATTGGTTTCATTTTTACACAAGCTTGAAAGCAATAGGTAAACTATGCTTGAAAAATCCCATTAACATGATATATAGAGGTTGGAATCTTTCCCCTAGCATGATTGCTAGCGAATATTACCCCTAGCATGGTTGCTAGTGGCTCGACATGCCCCCAAGCTTCGTTTCATTTGGCGATTCTTCTTCCATACCCAACCTAAAAACCTGGTTACTAATGTGAAAATGTTCACCAGGGGGGTAGGAAGAACAAGAATCAGGAATGGGATAGAAGGTTCAAGTTCTAACACTAAAGTGAAGACTCGACTCAAGGGAAGGGGGTCTGTTTCATTTTTACGCAAGCTTGAAACAGAAGGTAACTATGCTTGGAACATGGTTTCATTTTTATGCAAGCTTGAAGCCAAAAGGTAAACTATGCTTAAGGAAACCTACTTCATTTTTTAACAAGCTTGAAATAGAAAATGAATTATGCTCAGGAATGATTTCATTTTTATGCAAGATTGAAACCAAAGGTAAACTATGCTTAAGGAGATCCATTTCATTTTTTAACGAGCTTGAGATAGAATGGGAACTTTGCTCACAGGAAAACTGACATGATGGTCAGAACCTGACATGATGGTCAAGTGCTATTTCATTTTTTAATGAGCTTGACATAGAATGGGAACTTTGCTCAAAACATGGTTTCATTTTTATGCAAGCTTGAAACCAAAAGGTAAACTATGCTTAAGGAGTGGTTTTATTTTTTAATGAGATTGAAGCCAAAAGTAAACTATGCTCTAGACATGGTTTCATTTTTATGCAAGCTTGAAACCAAAAGCGTAAACTATGCTTAAGGAGTGATTTTATTTTTTAACGAGCTTGAAACCATAGGGTAAACTATGCTCTAGACATGGTTTTATTTTTATGCAAGCTTGAAACCAAAAGCGTAAACTATGCTTAAGGAATGGTTTTATTTTTAACAAGCTTGAAACCAAAAGCATAAACTATGCTCTAAACATGGTTTCATTTTTATGCAAGCTTGAAACCAAAAGCGTAAACTATGATTAAGGAGTGGTTTTATTTTTTAATGAGCTTGAAACCACACGGTAAACTATTCTCTAAAACCTGCTCCTACCAAACATGACAACCATAGGTTGGTAGGTTGCCCCCATTTCATAAAAAGATAACGGCTTAAATCCAGTATGAAGTCCAGAGACTAGAGCCATGCCCCCCATTTTACCTATGATGGGAAGAAGCTAACTAGAAGAAGGAGAAGGAACCACAAGAACATGTGGCACATTCAGGGTAGTCTTACTACTAGGAGTAATGCGATGGTCAGGTGTAACAAAAGAAAGCTGATCAATGGTCACAATATTCCCATCATGGAGAAAATGCATAACTCGAAAGAGTGTGGACACAACAGCCTTCATGGTATAAACATAATCACGTCCAAGGAGCAGATTGAAATCTAAAGGACCTTGGACCACCATAACATCGATACAAATAGTTTTCCCTCCTAATGTAATAGGAAAACGAGGAAGGATCCCTAAAGGTGTAGTAGGCCTTCGATTAGAAGCCAGTATCTGATTGGTGGCTGGCACAAGCTAAGCTGAACCTAAAGCTTTCCAAGCAGTTGAGGATAGAATACTAACAAAAGCCCCTTCGTCCATAATAGTGCGAAGTATCCACCTAGGAGTAACATTCACAACCATCTAGAAAGGAACAATCGAATGAATATGAGACTCTGTTAGGTTACTCCAGTCAAAGGAAATAACCTCACTACTTGGAGAGGGTTCTGTCGAAATAGACAAAATTTCCTCTTGTCGAGAACAATCAGAACGAAGCGTAAAAACTTCGACAGGTTTAATTTCATTCTCTACTGGAAGAGAAGAAGAAGATGAAGATTTTGTCAAAGAGACTAATTCAGTCTTAACACTCTTTGATGAAAGAGTGGGATTGGGTGGAAATGACACCAACTCGACCACTTTAACCTCACTCTCCAAAGGAAGAGTGAGATCAACCACAAATAAATCTGAATAGACCACTTGGTCAACCAGTGGGGGATCGAGGGATAACTTACTATCACTTGTTGGAATCACCTGTTGATGATCAGTAATATTTTCTGACCAACGCGAAGCTTCATCCATGCTCGGACAAAGAAAAGTACAATGCATAGCCTTGCATATCAAACAAGGATACAAGACTTTACCCTTACGACCTTTTACTAATGGGTCACTGGTTGAGGGAGTATCATCAACATGATGATCAGAGGTTGATGACACAGACGGTTTGGATATTTTAGACCACTCTTCTTGTACACGAGAGAGACCGGGACACTCCTGAAGAAGGTGGTCCCCCTTGCAAAGCTTACAAGGGAACTTGGGTTTTTCGAGCGTTCTCTTAGAATGAGCACCATCAAGGGCAGATAGTTGCTGCTTTTTCTCTTTCTTATCCTTCTTCTTCTTACTCTTCCCTTTCTTCTTCTTCTTATCCACGTGACTACTAACCACAAAGCTTTGGTCAAGCGAAGAAGAAGAAGGGGGTGAAGCCATAACTGGCGAAGAACGAGCAGGATTATGTTGAGGTCGATCCTCTCCTGGAGGAGAGGTGACATTTGATACATTAGGTGTAATAGGAATTACCATATTAAACATCCAAACCAGTAATCCTATAGTTAATCCAAGAAGATTTAGAGTGGCAATAAAGGGAGGACCAATACCTTCACTTGGAGGGAATACAAAAGGTACACCTTGGAAAGGGACCTCTTGAGTGGTAGTCCCAAATGAGGATGCCATCTCTAAACTCTCTAATAACCCCCTAACTACCACACACAAGCAAGTACTACTCAAACTAAAAGCAACAAGCAAACATGTGAAAGGAGCGGATAAGAGTCAGGAACCTCACAAGACAAGCCAAAAGGATAACTCAGATGGTTTGAGGATTCCCTAAAGGGTCTCCCGATGTACGCAAGGTACGAGGGAGCTCAAATCGGTAGTAATGTTGTCTAATGCATAACCGTACACAAGGGGCCTTCCGATATACAATAGAGTACGTGAAGTACATTTCGATATACCTCAGGGGTACGTGAAAGGTCGTTCGATATACCGACAGTACATGGAAGAACCGCATGAGTCCCGGGATGTAATGCGAACAAGTAACGACAGCTCCTACGCTTAAGGACACCCGAACACGTCTCTAACTTATCACTCAAATTGCTAAAAAATTTAACCTAGTACGACCGTTAATTTTATCTTGTGCGTTTAGGTGGAACCATGGAGTGAAAACTTGAATTAAAGAAGCTGCACACTGATCTATATGATAATGCAAGTTTTCCTCTTCAATGAAATTCTACCTAAGAGAGGGAGAGAGATTTAATTTTCTTCCCAAAAAATGCACACCCAAATGCAAATGCAATTCTATATTTTCCAATGAAAAGGGAAATATCAATGCACCCCAACAATCTTCAAAGCAAATAAGAAAGAGATCTAGAGAACATATAACATAAATCAAAATGTTTCCTATCTTTTCATGCTTGAAAAAGACGCATAAAAACTCAATGGAAAGATGATTTCACTAACGTTTCCAAACAAATCTAACTCTAATGCACGCAAAGCTAAAAATAGATATATGATTCTTGATGAAAGTAAGATCTAGAATTTCAAACAATCATGCAAAAAACAAGAAGAAAATCATTCAACAAGCTTGCAAATAAAGCAAAGGAGAGAGAAAACCAAAACTTCTCTTTGAAACAGACAAGGAAATGAAGAACCAATCTTTCCTACCAAGCACTGAAAAAATTAGTATGCAAAAGGAAACAAGAATCACCCCAAGCAAAGAAAGACTCAAAACAACATGGATCACTCATGCATTTCAAGTCCAAAACAAACCAAATCCTACACATGAAAATGAAATGTCTATTTCCAATTCCAATGAATAATATCTACAGAAAAGAGCAAGAGGTTTCAAGCAAAGAAAATAATGTAAACTCCAATGCAAGAAACATAAACTCTCTTTGAATGCAGAAAGAATACAACAATCAAAGCGACTGTAGAATACACAATTCATGGCCCCTCTCGACCGTGAGGGAGCATTTTTTTTCAAAAACACACTTCATTTTCATCAAAAAGTAAGCCAAAAACACACAAAAATAAAAATACAAAGTCCTGGAACAAGGCCTACCTGGCATCGCGCAGATGAAGTTGCTGACAGGTGGTTTTGAGGTAGCACCACTTCTTTCTCACTGGATTTAGGCAGTGGCACCGCGTATTGCTAACAGAACAAAAGCAGTGGCACCACTCCTTGCCAACAGAACATGTGCGGTTCCCTGTAAAAATCCAAAACACAAGGAGAACGAAGGATACAATCAAAAAAAGGCTATATCAAGGCAAATACTGTTGAATTGAGTATGGAAACAGAGCATAAAAGACTGAAATGACTCAGATCTGAACAGATTTGGAGGTTTCAAACCCAAACGGAGTTAGTCAGAGAGTAGATCTGACTGAAGAGAGTTGAAGAAGGAGCCTAGATTCGGAAAAGAGTTGCAGACTAAATAATATCAGAAAAACTGATAGGATTCATTGCCCAGCAGAGTTGCCAGATTTGTTAGCTGGAATATTTCACCTCCTGCGGACAGCAAGGTGTTCCACTGGTCTGAATGGTTCATATCCAGAACAAATAGAGGACAGAGGTTGAAGTCTCTCCCTGGACACTGTAGATATCTGGAATACAAGGCTTTGACAGTTCACCTATGTACCTGCAAAAAATCTCAACACGAAACGAATCAAAGAAACCAAAATATGATCTACTAATATTTGCTAGTGATTAAGGAATCTAGCAACATATATATGAGAAATCACAACAACAACATCATATGTGGGACATAAATCAACTTGCATTAGAAATATGAAGAAGTTTACAACCAAGCCTTAGTGTTGACATGCATCTCCGTGAAACCAGCTCTTCATCCTCAAAATATCTAACTCTAGCTCTCTATGCTCTCTCCAAATGATCTTGGGCCAAGAATCAATCCAACAGCATAACAATACCTTCAATGTTCTCCCCTCAACCATGGCTATGAGCTCATACTTATAGGGCTTTAATGGATAGAGATGGTTGACAAATTAGTGGGTGAGGTGGCCTCTAAGATCCTAGGATAAGGGATCTCGAGCTCAACCAACCCACAATAGTAGGGATAAGGCAGTACACGCGGCTTATCATCTAGAAGCCTCGAGAAACTTCTCTTTTTCCCTTTTTACCCAGGGTACCGCACTTCTCCTTCTATGACAGAGTGGTTCTGGTAATAACCACTTATGGACCAAGGGCAATGGGCGGTGGCACCACTTGTGGACAACCGATGAAAGGCGGTGCAAGCAGTGGCACTGCTCCTGGATAAAGGGGCATGCGCAATGCTGGGAATTTGTATGACAGATTGATGAAAAACCATTTGGTTTCCACTCCAGAAGCTGGGATTCAGGGCAAGTAGGTATGTCAAATGTCTTATCACATGATGGTGATAGGATTTTGGTATAACAACTGTTGATTACTCTAGTGTGCAGACTTGTTTACCCTTGACTGTTACGTTTTTTGGTGTGCAGACCTGTTTACCCTTGATTGTTGATTCTTTTGGTGTGCATATTTGTTTACCCTTGACTGTTGATCCTTTTGGTGTGCAGACTTGTTTACCCTTGACTGTTGATTTTTTTCCTCTTCCAGCACTTTTATCCTTGAGAGTTGCTGAAATCCTTTCAATTCTCTTTTTTTGTAGCAACTCATTTTTGTTATTAATTGTTTTATTCAATTTTTCCAATCTTCCTTCATATTGTGCAGTCTCATTTTGTTGTTTAATGATCATTTATCTCAATGACCTTTGAAACTCAACCTTCAAACATGCAATAAATGTTTCTTTCTGCTTCAATTCTTGTTGAAGTTTTGCTTCCTTACCAAATACAGTCTTCAGTGGTGGCATGTTCAAAACTTTAGGCCTGTTTTTCAGCTCATTTTCAAGTCTCGCTATAGTTTCCTCATCTTTTTTCTTTTAATCCTGATACATGTATTTCATTCTGTCAAGGTCAGAAATCAATTCTGCTAGAACTACGGTAAATTTAGAACATTGATCCTTAATAAGTTGATCCTTCTGGCCAATTATTTTTTCAATTTCCACAATTCTTTTCTCTAAACCTGTAACATGATGTACCAAATCAAGAATTTGGACATCCTCAGTTCTGTACAATTCGTCACTAGCTTTGAAGGAATCCTCCCACAAGGTATATTGTTCTTTGAAATGTACCATTTTATCAAATAAAGAAAAAACAAATATAACATCAAAAGAATATTTGGCATGAATCAGGGCTTCATCACTCGTTGGTGAATGGTCCATATCATTGTTCACAAATTCCTCCCATTGATCTGCATTTTCATTTCCATGCATTCCAACCAAAGTTGTGACATCAACATATTCTTCGAGGGAATGTGAAGGCATGCCATTTCCCACAGGTTCCATATTGTCCTCTAAAGGTTGGTCGATCTTCTTTTTCTGGTTGATTCACCCGTTGAAGAACCAGAGTATGACTGATCTCTCTAGTTTTGGATATGGTTAATAAATAAATATGGGCTCAATCCACGCTCAATCAATCACCAAGAACCTTGTCGCAACTATAGCAAATGTGTAGAAAATGCATGAGTTGACCCACGCATTGAAAGTTGGCATTGGTTTGGAGGGTGTGAAAAGATAGCCATATATCATCGATATAGAGACAAAAGTTCCCCTAAAATAAAAAACATTGATATTTCCATAGTTTTTCCTCCATGATAAAAAAAACTGCAGTATTAATCCACAAATGTTCAAAACGTGGAAATATTTCATGGAAAAATCCGACAAAATGTATTAGTGCTTTGAACCTGTCAAAGGTTTCACTTTTGGCATTAAGGAAGTAAATCCAAGACTTCCAAGAGCAGTCATCAATAAACAAGACATAATATAAACACCCACTCAAGGAGGGTGAGGACAGAGGCCCACAAATGTCAGAATGAATCAAATCCAAAATGCCTTTAGATCTACTCTTGCTTCTGGGAAAGGATTTCTTAGTGTTCTTACATAGAGCACATCCTTTTCATATTCCTTCATGTTTTGGAGAAACTTATGACATACCTGTGACCATCTTCTGCAATCCTAGGAGAGTTGTGTAGTGAAGGTGTCCAAACCTTCTATGCGAAAGTTCACAAGGATCAACTGTGTGATGTACCAAAGCATGAGAGGAATCTTTGGAAGCCTTGTAGAGGCCTCCCTCTCGAACCCAATCTGTACTGCTGAGTTTAGTTCTGTGTATTTTTCCCATAAAAATATCTTCTTGTCCATGAAGAGGACTTTGTAGCCCTTGTCTTATAAACCAGGTCAAAAAACTTACCCTGAGGTTTCTTTCCCTTCTTTTGTTGAGGGAAAGGCTTCTTGAACTTCTTTGTCTTTGTTGTAAGTACAAGTTTGTCTTCCTTAACTACCTTTCCAAAGGTTCTTCCTTCTTCTTCTATGCAATCATGCCAAATCCTTTCAAAGTTTGGTTGATTCTCTCGTCCATAAACGGATGCCATGAAAGTTTCCCAAGAGCTTGGGAGACCATCAACCACTGTTTGCACAAGGTCGTAATCATCAATAGTAATACCAATAGCAATGAGTTAATATCTTACCTATGCAATATTTGTGAATAAGGAACCAATGCTTTCATCTTTGTTCAGCTTCAAAGTTCATAGCCTCTTCTTCAAGACTCTCTTCTAACTGGGAGCCTTCTTTTCATATAGGATGACCAAAGTATCAAATAATTATTTAGAATTATTCAAAGATGTGATGTTGGGAATCACTGACTCTCTGGCAGGATCTCTGGCAGGATCATAGGTGATTCTTCTAGCCTTACCTTGCTTCCTCTTCTAAGCAAGCCTACCAGCATTTGTTGTTGGCTCTTCTGTGACATTAAGAACAATGTCATCCTAGTTACTTTCATCTAGAATGGTTGTTAACTTGGCCTTCCAAGAGTTGAATTTGGTTGAACCATAGATATTCTCTTCCGGTTTGAAACCAATGGCAGCCATCTCTGTCACTTATTCAAATGTTAGATCTACAAATATTATCCCAATATCTAGGAAAAACAACAGCAGTGTCCCTTTACTATCTTTTCACATGCTAAGCTCTAATACCATGTTGAATTTTAGCATTAGCAGAAATACTTAAAAATTTTGCATATTAACTTAAACACATAACAAGTGCACTAAAATAACATTCATCACATCAGCACAATGGACACAAGAGTTTTTCACTGGGGAAACCTTCAAAGGACAAAAACCCCAAAAACATTAGTACCTCATCTCGTAAATGAGATGACTTAGGAAATTCTTCAAAAAGTTCCTCAAACCCAAATTTGGGTTTAACCACAGTTACAGTAAAATTTTCTCAAAAAAATCAGAGCATGGGTTTCAAACCCTAGGTACTCAAATTTTCAGATTTGCTCAGAAATAACAAAGGCTGTCAAAAACCAGTCTGCTCAACATTTATCAAATATGCCCGAAGAAATTAGGGTCTTCTCGAAAACCAGAAATTGACTGCCCAAAAGTTTAAAAAGGATGCCTAGAATTAACTTTTTACCTGCCCGAATCTTATCAACTGCCTGGATATCTGTCACAGTCTTCCCATTGACTTCTGCCCTACCTGGAAACTTTTATTCCTCTGCTCGTTGACCTATTCCCTTCCCAGAAGGCTCTCTGCCCTTGCCCATAACTGCCTGTGATTGTTTGGGAAACCTTATGTTGTTGTTGAAGTGATGGGAAGCCCCACGTAGGCTGGTATAAGGCTTTAAATCCTACCTGGAGCCTCTCGGGGTCTGCTATTTAGCAGCTCGAGGTCTGTACAGACAGCCCGAGAATGCTATTTAGCAACCTGTGACTATAGCAGACAGTCGGAGCTACTGTGGTGGCTTTCGGGCCTACTGTGGGAGCTTGGATTTGATCCTGGGCTCTATGGTAGAGCCCACAAAGATGCCCACAGTGCCAATATAGATGCCAGTGAGGAGGACTATCGAGAAGGTGATGAGGCTGCTGAGAATAAGGTAATACTGTGAGAAATTGTTGAGAATAATTTTGTTGATGAAAACCCTAGTTGAGGGTTAGCTGAGAGAGATGGATGCCATGGCTAGAACAAAAGCATAAAAATAGTCTTCAATGGAATATTAACCAATAGTAGCTTCACTTGTGAGAGCAAAATTGTGTGTGTGATAATGAGAAGACTTGATCTTCTTTTATAATCTTCATTCACCTGTAAGTGGGCCAAAATTAGGAAAGATAAAATAATAATATTTTATTCTTTTCCCAATTTCACTTTTACCTTTTTACCAAAGTCATTTTAGTAACTTTGACTTTTACCCAAAAAGTCCTTATGTAATTTGACTTTCACCTGTGTTCCAAAAGTCCTTGTGTATTTTTGAATTTTGACTTAAGCCTTTTTCCAAGTGCCCCTATGGTCATTACATGTGGTATTTTTTATTCCAAAATTACATCATCATAAACCAAGAGAGTTACTAATGCTTTTATCTCACACTCTGTGTGACACCTAGATCTGGTACCAGGGTAGTTTAACCAAGGGTAGCTAAGCCTTGGAGAAGTACACAAATCCCGTAAATAAAGGGTCAAAGTGTCAAACATGCCTAGACCCATTATAGGGCTTACAGTGCCTTCCTGGTAACAAACTAGGTACCTCCATTGTCCAAGAGAATGGCTACTCATAACTAAGTTCATTCTACCAGTACTAGACTGGTCCACATCTTGGTCCCAGACCAAATGTCTAGCATTCAACAGAATGGTAACTCAACACTGGGTTGATTCTACCCAGGGCAGAGCTAGGTATATATCATGGTCCTAAACTAGATATCTACCATTCAAAGGAATGGTTACTCAACACTGGGTTGAGTCTTCACCGTGGTCCCAAACTTGGTGGCATCATTCTCCTAGGAGAATGGCTCTCGATGTTGCTCAGAAAAATCAACACTAAACAATGATGAAATCAGCCACTTTGGCCCAAGATAGGCAGGTGAATTTTTCCATGCCTGGCTTGGCCACTTTTATCACAAACTAATTCAAAACCAGTTGAAACAACTGGTCTAGACAGGTTTGAGTGGAAACATGTCAGAACTGGAATTTTTTGATAACATTTTCATATGCACCATATTTATTTTCGTTGCTCGATGTAGAATATGGTTGTTTTATTTTTTGGTATAGTTGTTGAATTTTCAATATATGATAAGATGATATTAACAACAAAATAAAATAGACAGTTTGGCTATTGAAATTTGGAACATTCTCTTAGTACATACATATAAGGCCTAGCCAAATTTTGAATCTATACCAATATTGAAATCTTTTGAGAGAAGAATCAGAAACATAAATATAATTCACTAATTTACCCAGTATTATATTTAAGCCTAACATACTTTGTTAATGGGCATGATTAGGATGGTTACAAGCATTCCACCCGTTCTTATGGCAATTTAAATAAGTATGATTTTTTATAATATTTATAGAGATCTCATAACACAACATAAATGTCTTGAATATGATTGGTTAGAAATTTAATTAGTTCATATTCTTCTTGGTTTTCAATGTGCAATCACTCAATGGCAAGTCAAGGAAAATAGATTTTTATTCTAGTAGTAATTGGATGCTAGAATAATACAGAGTATTATGTAAAACATTTTAATTTGCAGAAAGATAAGATTTGTCTCATGTTTGTTTCATATATCTTAACTCATCTGTTGTTGAAGAAATATTTCAGGATTATAGGGTGCACAAGGATGAAATTCATTCAAATAAAGGGATCTTAATGGTCCATATTCATGTATTGTCACAAATTACCGAGAGCTAGAATAAGCCAGAAGATAATGATACTCAATCTAGTCATTTTGCACGAGCTTTAAAGAAGGTGATATTCTCGTGATGTTTGATTAATAGCTTTTTTCATTTGAAGTTGCATTTGGAAATTCAATGTCAAAAGTATCTTGAACTGGAATATTTAGTTAATCCGCTCGATTTCCTGTTCTCCTGCATGTACATGCACATATGGGGTCATGTTTACTATCACAGTCATAGTCATCTCCACGCCAACGCTAGGCAGCCTCCAGATCTATTTGAATTTCGTAGCTTATTACAGAACTAAAATAAAACCAGGTGATTTAAAATAATGTTATGATCATGCAGTTTCTTTTCCTTGTATGGTCAAGTTTCATCCTAGAAAATTATTGTGAGTTAATCTTGAACATTTTCATCCCTCGTGGCTAAGATAAAACTGAGTCATATTGGTTGGAATCTTCATGTGCTAGCGGAAGACTGAGGTAATTAGCTTTATAAGTAATGTGGTTAAGTTCTCAAATGGAAATGGGTGGGTGAGTGGATTCCACATGATTCTCTTAGCAATGGCTTCCATACTTGTTGTGATGATCATGATCATGCATGCAGGGAATGGCATGATATGTTGCAAGTGGTTGTTGGAAAGGATGTAAACTCATATAGTATAACTTATACATTTGCATGGCTTGTACCCTCAAAGGACAGGACATGACACAGGCTTTGATAGACTACATCAAAACATTTGGATCGATAGGAAGGTTAGTTAATTATTTAGTTTAAATGGTTTTAAATTTGAGCATCTTTTGCGCTAGCTTACAAATACAATCAAGCTAAGAATAATATTATACTGTAACTATAGTGAATCCAATTAGAAGTTTATTTATTTTTCTACATGATTTATGTTAGTTTGTAGTGAAAAATCTCTCTTTGTATAAATAGAAAAAATTCAAAAAATTTGATTTGTAAGTCAATTATACTCATTGAAATATGCACTTCAAAATGTAACCATGGATTTGGTTAGCTCCCCAAAATCTTGATATATTATGAATAATATCAAATAGAGGGTGAGCTAAAACTTTACCCTGTGAATAGTTTTCCACCGTCTTCTAATCAAAGGCTATTTCTAAAGTACTTCAGCAAATTGTGTTGATTGGTAGTTAAGGGAAAGAAATAGAGGGTAAGAGAATTTAATTTATGGATTTAGAAGAGGAAGCCTCTCACTTCAGCATTCATGTTCCTAAGCACACATTGGAGTATATTCAACTCAGTTTCAATAGCTTCCGCGTGACCTCCACCTTTGATTTCTATCAAAAAAGCCAGTAAATTTCCCACTTTCACTTGGAAATCCTTTGGCGGTCTTGTTTCCACTATCAAGGGTTTGGATTAACACCATTTCCTGCTACCTTTAGGGGTGCCATTTATCTTATATGAGAAACCTCTTTGGGAAGAGTAGCTACTATTTTTGGAGGTGGGTGAGTAAATATGGTTGTGCTCACTTTAAAATGTTATAGCCATGCTTGGATTCACACTAAAATGAGTGACTAAGCCATTGTCACTAAATGCACATCCTTTTAATTATCGAGTGTGATGACCTTCATGTCTCTAACTAACCAGCCAAAGACTTTGCTTGATATGAAACACATTTACCAAAGAGAACTCCAATATGAATAGTAACTTCCCAAGCTAAGCACATATTTTCATTGCTTTCACCACAAGGTTTTCATCTTTCTCCATCAAATATTCCTTTAATTATTTATAATTTTTCTGATTTTGAATTCTCTTGTTGACTAGGCAATACACGAGTTCGTTTAAATTCCCTAAACATGATTAACAATAGCATTTCAAACAAGTCAAGGATGTGATTAGTCCCTAGTATCCTGTCCTTCATTTTTAAGTGGCAGTTGTTTCAGTTCATTTTCACCACCTTTGAAATAACTCCATTTCTCAAATTTGTAATTCAATATTTTCTATACTTAATAAATATCAAGATCACATAGTACCGTGCAAAGAGTAAAATGTTAATGACTCATAAATGTCGAAAACATTCCTTGAGATCACTCGATATTAGCACATTGCGGTGAAACATTAATCCTTCAAACATTACTGTAACAAAAACAAATATCAAATCAATTCCAATCTTGTATCACTAGTAAGTGTCCAAATTTTATGAGTGTCAAATGCTGATATAAATTTTCTGAGTGTCAAAATCATACACAACAATCATTTCCAGCTCTTTACAAGTCCTAGTTTTGCTTGAAAATAAAGGTATTTCTGAATTAAGGTTTCTTACAATATTTTTTGCCAAGCTTTAGCATCATTATATAGTGTGTTGATGACTAAAAATTACAGCATTACCCTCTTATTGCAATAGGTGTAAACAATGGTTATTTTGCTTGAATATCATTGTATTCTCATTTAAGGATGTGTCTTCATGTCCTCTTATCGTGGGTCCCTTAATGGAGTATGATTAAATATCAAATATTAAACAAACATAATGTTTGTTGGGGAATATTGATTTTTGCAATCCCATTAAGCCAATTTCTTGAGTTTTGTTCAAAATTCCTAGAAAATATTTATGGATTTCATAGCCTGCTTCATCATATATTGTGAACTTATACAATCTATCATCCCTTGGCAACCATTAGATACTCAAAGTTGTGTATTGATCCTTTTTATCATTATAGAGGACTCTATAAGTTAGGTTCCCAAATTTTTAAAGGTTGCTAGCTCAAAGGAAGTGCGCCTTCCTTACAAGCAGAAGGCTGGTGGTTCGATTCCTCCATGCCCTAATGATATTATAATATTGGTTAAAAACAACTAAATTATTAACAAAAAATAAGAGATAAGTGAACAAACAATGAGAGATAAGTGACCAAGAAAAATGACCAAAATTTGAATATAAAAATACTAAAAACGACTAAATTAGTGGCCAAAAAATGAGAGATGCAAAACTAGCCATTAAAAAGGATGCAACACATGGTGCTAATGATGAAGCCAAACATGGCATTGATATGGTACAAAATAAGACATTACTTTGGATGCAAAACATGGCGCTACATAGGAAGCAAAATATGGTGCAACAATAGAAGAAATATTTGGCGACATTGTGGTAGCAAAACATGATGCAAAAAAGGAAGCAAAAATTGGTGCAAATTTGGAAGTGAAAATTGACACATATTTGGAAGTAAAACATGGTGCAAAATGGGATGCTAAAGTGGTAGCAAAAATGGATGCAATATTGGATTCTAATTTGGATGCTAACATGGTGTTATTAAGGAAGCAAAAATGGTGCAGGGATGTCATTTAAGAAGCAAAAGAGGACACTCTCTAGGAAGCAAAATAGGACGTTATTTTGGAAGCAAACATCGACGTTGTTTAGGAAGCAAAGTTGGACGCTATTCTAGAAGAAAAAAAATAGACGTTATTTTGGACGTCATAAAGGATGCTATCTAGGAAGAAGAAAAAAAGACATTTTTTTAGACGCTTTAAGTTTTGTCCATGACGCATCCCATTTAGCATCTAGTTTGACCACTCAATGTAAAAAAAATCACACTAAAAAATGACGCTAAATGGGACGCTAATTCCAGGATTTGTTGTAGTGAACTATGATCCTGGGAGTTTTTCTTCTTCTTGAAAGAGCCATCATGAACCTTGTTTGGTTCATCGCCAAGGCTTGGAAATGTCAAACTTTATTCAAGTGAAGATACTAGTTCCACACTGGTATGATCATCATAGTTAACACCTTATGATTCTCAAGTGTGTTACTGACTATACAAGAAGTCTGCATCATGATGTTTCTGAACATTTGTTATAAGGCCCATTTGAAAGTCAATCCTTTCTATAAATTGGAAAATATTGGGAATCATTTTCTTTGTGCACATGTTCTTCTAACCATGTTGCTCCCCTATCAACATGCTTCCTTTGTTAAATATCTTCATCATTATTGTTCTTCTTGTACACTTCACATTTAACTCATCTGGAATATATCACAATGCTCTTGAATATAAGAAGCTACCTTGTAAGTGAATAAGGTATGTTTCAAATAGTCCTCAAGTTGCTCCATATATTCATCCATACATGCTCCCAAGTATTCATATGATTTTCATGAGTTGTCTTCATACAATGATAAAAATCTCAATAAACATCTCTATATAAGTCATATAATCAACAACAAGTGTTTTTGAGTTCATTCTTGCTAATTATATCCAAGCCTAGAAGAAGTGATTTTAAATAATATTGTAGTTATCATAAGGGTAAACAAGCAACAAGGACACCCCTTCAACCATCATCATATCACATGAGATTATTTTTGCTCCACCTATCACCATGTCGATTGTGACCATGATCCTTGGACTTGTTATTGTGCTTGGAGTAACCAATAATTTCCTATGAGTTCATCCTCCATACTCCATGAACTCAAGGAGCATTAAATTTTTTGACAAAACTCAAGTTTTGCTTGCCATATGGCAGCCATCTTCTGTGCACTGATCTACTTCATCTAAATTAAACATGACATTCTTTTCCATCCATACCTGAGAGTGACCTTGACTGTCATTGTTGATATTACAGCATCAGGAGTCATTCTCTAGTCTTGAGAGTAATATCAAGACAGTAGACTAGTGTAGTCCTACAAATATCCTCATATGATTGAGGTGGTGATGTAGTAAAGTCTTGTGAGTAATATCAAGACAGTAGACTTGTGTATTCCTACGAATATCCTCATATGATTGAGGTGGACAGTAGACTTTCGTAGTCCTACAAATATCCTCATATGATTGAGGTGGATAGTAGACTTGTGTAGTCCTACAAATATCCCCATATGATTGAGGTGGTGATGTTGTAAAGTCTTGTAAGTAATATCAAGGCAATAGACTTTTGTAGTCCTACAAGTATCCTCATATGATTCAGGTGGTGATGCAGTAGACTTGTGTAGTCCTACAAATATCCTCATATGATTGAGGTGGTGATGCAGTAAAGATTGTGAGTAATGTCAAGCTAAGTCTTGTGAGTAATATCAAGACAGTAGACTTGTGAGTAATGTCAATTTCTACAAATATCCTCATGTTGTGAGGTGGTGTACTTTACTATGTAAAGTAGATATACTATGTGATGTATGGCTAGTCATGGTTAACAAGTGCTACAAGTCTCCTTTAGGGATTAGCTACACTAGAGTGATTTATTTTAACATGTGACTATATGACCCAAGGAAATACATACAATGATAGGTTTGGAAACGATCTTATAAGTATGATATGATAAAGATGATTATTTAATGAAAACACATATAGACCATGCAGAGATATTTAATATAAGCACAAAGATAGAGAGGGAATTCAAATTCCATATGTTGTCACCAAGTAAACTCAAATTGATTAGATATTAGTTGAGTATTAGTTATGGTAAACAACTTTGGTTAATTAAGGAATCAACTCCTTAATTTATGCAAGTGTTTATTGGAAATAAACACTGATGGAGAAGCACTAGTTTTGTTTAGTTACATTCAGTTCAGTTCAGTTACATTTAGTTATTCCAGTTACATTTAGCTCTGTTCAGTTACATTCAGTTCAACTCAGTTAACTACTCATATAGAGTTGTTTAATTAATGGAGGCACGTATATTCTTGTGGGAGATAATTATGGAGTGCTAGCTTGACACCAGATCAATACGGGGTGCATGATTAAAGATGGATCAGTGGTCTAAGTGTTAACAAGTTGCTAGTACATGCAACTATTCTATTTTTATTGTAAAACCTAATTTGACTTGTTATTAAAGAGCTATGCACTTGGAAAGATGAATCAGTGGTCTAAGTGGGAGATAATTAATGGAGGCACGTATATTCTTGTGGGAGATAATTATGGAGTGCTAGCTTGACACCAGATCAGTATGGGGTGCATGATTAAAGATGGATCAGTGGTCTAAGTGTTAACAAGTTGCTAGTACATGCAACTATTCTATTTTTATTGTAAAACCTAATTTGACTTGTTATTAAAGAGCTATGCACTTGGAAATTTAGATACGGTGTTCCATTCAATATCCTCTCTCGGGTGCTCTCAGTGAAAGCAATCTTCTATTGTGTTGTAATCATTCTTTTCTACTTATCAATCATACTCTAAGATCGTTTTCTGAGTTTTTTAACCTCTAAATCAGTAGAGGGTTTTCCTAGGGTATATCTTGTGTTTTATGGTTTGATTTATGTCTTTGGATTATTGATGAGATTTATATGCACTGTTATTATGGATTAAAGTTTTAAAGTTCAAGTTTCTTCATATTTTGTTCAATCACTAACATGGTATCAGAGCAAGGGCGTGCAAGAGCTTAGTTTGCGTAAGCAACTAAAGCCTACATGATCTTGTGAAGTATTAAACAAAGAGCTTGGAGCGATGGCATCGATATCCATCCAACCGGAAGACCGGCTTGAAGATACTTCCAAATTAAAGGGTGAATTAAAGAGCAAGTCAAATATGCACCATTTTCGTCACTTTTTAGGAGACAAATTTCATGGAGAATTTTTTATCAATCCATTAGGAATCAGACAAAACGGTTGAAAACCCACTTCCGAAATTGGCTGATTTAGCTTAATAGTGAAAACATTTCAAAAATACGCAATTTTTTAAGAGATTCAATCAGGTATTTGAAGATGAAATTCTCAGAATTCGTGTTATGGCCGTTTTCCCAAAGTGGACCAATTGATGGAACAACACCAAGAGTTGTAAGTTGGATATTATCATTATTCAATGGATCTTGTGTATAATGAGAGCCTCATAGAGTTGAGATCTCATCCAAAGAAGAGGATGATCGTTGGAAGAATATTTTCTTTGAAATAAGAACATTCGCTTCAGGTTGCATGGGATCCAGTTTCTCCATGCAAAGATTCGCTACCTTTTGCATGCAATCAAATTTGCAAAGAGATCAAGACCATGGGACTACAGAAATCTTTGCAAAGAAGCAGAGACCAAATGGGAGCATGCAAAACAATAAAAAGATAAGTACCCAATTTTTTTATTATATGTTATTTAGATCTATATGCTTTTGAATGTTTTCATTACAGTTATATAGATTATGCATGATTGTTCATATGATATGAATATAGAGCATGCATGATTATTTTATAAAATATGAATTTAGAGGATGCATGATTGTTCATAATATATGAATATAGAGCATGCATCATTATTTTATAAAATATGATTATAGAGGATGCAATATTGTTTATAAAGATATGAATGTCGAGCAGGCATCATTATTTTATAAAATATGAGTATAAAGCATGCATGATTGTTTCATAAAAGATATGAATATAGAGTTGCATGCTTGTTTCATAAATATAGAGATGAATGATTGATTCATGAGCTATGAATGTTGGACATGATTGATGAATGTTGGGTTACATGATTATTTAATTATCATATGCGTTTATGAAATAAGATTGTGTTTTATTACAATCTGTATTCCTGGACTTGGAATTATGTTTAGCATATACATTTTTGTTCATATCTTTATTGGAATGTTATCAATATCATGAGTTTAAATTTTGCGAGATGATATCAATACTGATATAAGACTTATGTAGGACTGATATAAGGATGAAAACTTCATTCATAAGACATGATATTTAGGGAAGCATGTTTGTTTCATAAACTGTGAAAATAAGACTACATGATTGGATAGATAGAGGGCTTCATGCTTACATCATGAAATATGAACATGGGGATGTATATTTATTTCATAAAATGAATTTTTTGAATGATATAGGGTTGCATATTAGTACATAAGATTATAATGGATTATGATAAATCACTTGATCAATATATGTACATAACTAAGTAAATTTTTATTAGTATATTGAAAGTATTTAATGTGAATCAAATTCATAAGTATGAAATGGTTCTAACCATGAGAATAATTTGTATTGTAGGGAAAATTAATATGCCCTTACCTACAAGTAAAGAAGGACATGAATGTGGAGTCATTTCAATGGTTGAGCCTGAAAGAGAACAATCCAGGAGGTTCCTATGTCTCTTGGGAAGCAAACAAAATAAATGGCTTAATTATATTCTGATAGATGTGAAAACTCCTAAAGATATTCTATCTTATTTAGATTCATGTGTCAAATAAGAGCTTCATATATAGATGAGCATAAATATCAGTGATGGAGGACCCAGATTATTATTCTCACATTTACATGGTGAGAGGGAGTTTTCAGTCTTGCTAGCTACTGAAGAACCATTATAACTGGTTGATGTACCTCCTGTAAAAAGGGAGATATGCATGATGATCCTATTCATAAGGAATTTGATAAATGTATTCTAGAATATTGTTATGATTCTTATGATTAATGTTGTGGTAGTCACCAGACAAAGATTTTCCTAAGTTAAGGAAAATGTGCAATAAAAGAGCCTTAAGATTTTCAGGATGATGGACTACAAATCCATGGCCACACATATGAAGGTAAATATGAAATTTTATAATTCTTATTTCATATTTGGAGGATCTCAAGTCAGTTGACATGTATTTGGTTAGTAACAAATCCTAGGATCTATTATGTGCTTTTCATTTTGTACATAGACATGTACAAAGCATGTGTTGCGGTACCTACTTGGTACAAGTGTATGTGGACTCATATATGTCTTGATCAGTAAAAGAGAGTTTTAAATATATATGAAATCTGACTAATATAGTGATCGAGGAAGATCACATATGTTGCTCTAGATAGAGCATGTTGAAAAGTAGTAAATATTTTGAGGGTTCTAGTCAGTTATATTTGAGACATGGTACATATCCATAGATGAGCAACATTGCCAACACTCTTATTAATCTTATGTCTGGGACAAGCTTGGTTTAGTACATAATAACTCCTCTAGTTGAAGAAGGAGTATCGATGTGTCTTCATAGGAGACAATAGATAAAGTCCCCACCAATTAGTCATCATACATGACTTAGGCAGCCAAGGGCTATGATAGCTTGTGGAGAGAATCCACATGAGAAGAGACATGGTCAAAAGAACCAAAGACTATTTATAGTCTGGACTGTTAGAGAATGGTTAAAACCTCTCGAAGAGGTAGTTGGGGTGCTACAAATATAAAGAGAAGGATCACTAAGAAACTGATCATGACTTGAAGAACATCACATAGAATGGCAAGCTCACAAAGAACTTCTCCAAATAACAAAAGATTCAAGAAGTCAACAAATGTTGAAGAGTGAAAGAAAAGATAAGTCTTTCTTTCTGCATGTTATTACACATTTTTTGTATAATGTTGTATGTGATGGATTTAAAAAATCCATGGTTTCTAGTTTAGAGAAACTTTATTCTGGATTGGATTCAGATGATGCTACTTTGCGTAAGTAGTTGGTTGGTCTTTGACTAACATGTTGTGTTTTATGCTTACTACTAAGCATATGTTTGAGTACCTTTGAGGTACATTAGAATAGGCTATTTATTGTATTTGATAGATGGTAGACCTATTATTTGATTGTTTTATCTAGGTATTGTTTTAGCCTGAGATAAGCGATGTAAGTTGAGGCTAGTACTACAAAAGCTAAGTGTAATGTGGCTAGTACTACAGAAGCAAGATGTATGTCTGAGAGTACTACATAAGAAAAATGTGTTTTGTGGATAGTACTACATACTGAGGAGTAGTGTAGCTTGGGAGGCTACCTACTAGGGTGAAAGACTTGAGCCTACAGTCATTAGGTGTTAATAGTCAGGCTTTCTCGAAAACCCTATATGTGTTTTATGATAAAACACTTTCCAAATGAAGTTTTACTTCATTGAAGTCGTGGTCATGAGTTCTGGTACATAGGTACTTATGAGAAGATTGAAAATTTGTGACAAGCCTCTATTTGTGATGAAGTTTAAACACTTCCGAGATAAGCTTGGTATGGCATAGAATGTCTCCCTCGCTGAGAGAGAGTGTTGATATTACAGCATCAAAAGTCATTCTCTAGCCTTGAGAGTAATATCAATACAGTAGACTAGTGTAGTCCTACAAATATCCTCATATGATTGAGGTGGTGATGTTGTAAATTCTTATGAGTAATATCAAGACAATAGAATTGTGTAGTCCTACAAATATCCTCATAAGATTGAGGTGGACAGTATACTTGTGTAGTCCTACAAATATCCTCATATGATTAAGTTGGTGATGTTGTAAAGTCTTGTGAGTAATATCAAGACAGTAGACTTGTGTAGTCCTACAAGTATCCTCATTTGATTCAAGTGGTGATGCAGTAGACTTGTGTAGTCTTACAAATATCCTCATATGATTGAGGTGGTGATGCAGTAAAGCTTGTGAGTAATATCAAGCTGAGTCTTGTGAGTAATATTAAGACAGTTGACTTGTGAGTAATGTCAAGTTCTACAAATATCCACATGTTGTGAGGTGGTTACACTTTACAATGTAAAGTAGATATGCCATGTGATGTATGGATAGTCATGGTTAACAGGTGCTACAAGTCTTCTTTAGGGATTAGCTACCCCTAAAGTGGTTTACTTTAGCATGTGACTATATGACCCGAGGAAATACATATAATCATAGGTTTGGAAACGATCTTATGAGTATGATATGATAAAGATGGTCCATGCAAATATATTTAATATAAGCACAGAGCTAGAGAGAGAATTCAAATTGCATATGTTTCCACTAAGTAAACTCAAATTGATTAGATATCAGTTGAGTATTAGTTATGGTAAACAACTTCAGTTAATTAAGGAATCAACTCCTTAATTTATGCAAGTGGTTATTGGAAATAAACATTGATGAAGAAGCACTAGTTTTGTTCATTTATATTCAGTTATGTTCAGTTACATTCATTTCAGTTCAATTACATTTAGTTTTGTTCAGTTACATTTAATTATGTTAAGTTACATTCAGTTCAACTCAGTTAACTGCTCGGTTAGAGTTAGTGAATTAATGGAAGGCACATATCTTCTTGTGGGAGATAATTATGGAGTGCCAGCTTGACACCAGATCAGTATGGGGTGCATGATTAAAGATGGATCAGTGTTCTAAGTGTTAAAAAGTTGCTGGTACATGCAACCATTCTATTTTTATTGTAAAACCTAATTTGACTTGTTATTAAAGTGCTATGCACTTGGCAATTTAGATACGGTGTTCCATTCGATCTCCTCTCTCTAGTGCTCTTGGTGAAAGCAATATGCTATTGTGTTGTAATCATGCTCTGCTACTTATCAATCATACTCTAAGATCGTTTGTTGGGTTTTTTATCCTCTGAATCAGTAGAGGGTTTTCCCATGGTATATCATATGTTCTATGGTTTGATTTATGTCTTTGGATTATTGATGAGATTTATATGCACTGTTATTATGGATTAAAGTTTTAAAGTTCAAGTTTCTTCATATTTTGCTCAATCACTAACAATGATCACTTGTCCTTTCGTCTTTAAGTCTTTCTGCATTATTCATCTTCCAAGATTCATTGGTTCTCCTTGCTGATGTATATGATGGGCTCTTCATTGGTTGTCTTCTTGGACTAGCACAAGTTTGGGATTTATGACCAAATCCACTACAATTATAGCATCTCATAGTGTGGAAATAAGCAATAACATGGCCAATGTAGTTACAAGTCGAGCATTTAACTATGTTATTTGGACTTCCCGCACTTCTTCTTCCATGGAATGAACAGTCCATAGCCTTGTGACCAAAATCATCTCATGAATAGTAATAACCATTGAATCTATATTCATACCTAGATACTTGGTTCCACTTTGAAGATGTACCATTATTGAACTTGCTTTGAGAAGTAAGACTAACTCCTTCATATCCTTCGAATTTTCTGATGTCTTTTGCAAGTATATGAGGAGAAGCTTGGATTTCATCTTTGGAGAATGAGAGACATTATGTTGATGTATTTGTAACTTTGGAAGATATTATGATGTATATTATCATTGTATGTTGTTGTACCTCCATTGGGGATGTGTGTTACCCCTTTACGGGATGTATAAATTGTGTCTAGACCTTGAGGTACAACCTCCATTGTAATTCGGGGAAATATTCCCCAATGTAACATCATGTAATATGTAATTATGGTCTCTATAGGAGAAGTGGGCCCCATGTGAGATGGCATGTAGGCTCGGGTCTTAAATTTGGTCAGTGAATTGAAAGGCTCTCTCCCTAATTTATACATCTCACAAACTCTCTAAGGAGCATGAGAGAGAGATACAGTCAGAGGAGTAGAGAAACATAGATGTTGAACATTTCTTATTACTTCTTTTGATCATCTTACTATTCTAAAGAATTTTGTAGGGTTTTCTCCTTTATGGTTTCCCCGATGAAAATATTTTTGTCTTGTGTATCTTTTATATCTTATGCATTTTTTTGTACTTGTTATTCATTCAGATAAATATCCTAGATAATCTAATCATATCTTAAGAAAATCTAACATGGTATCAGAGCCTCTCTGAAAGAAGGAACTATGCAGCTGCGGGAACTAGGGCTTCCTAGTTGAAGGTGTTCTCTCCACATATCATCAAGAAAGGAGGGACAGGATAACTCACCTCACCAGGTGCATATATTGGTGCTATCAGTTTCTGAATAAGAGAAATTTCATTGCACAACCGAAATGCAGCTACAATGGCAACTAAGGGAAATTAAGGTTTCATGCTTGAAAAACCCTAGAAGACTAAATTTAGCCATTCTATAACGCGATATTGTAGAAGGATAAAAAGACTAAACTTTTATAGGCCAAAGAGAAATTATTGATGTACCTTTTGTAAAAGTTTCAGCCTCAGATTCTCTACACTTCAGGATATATGGTTCCTCCAAATCAGGGGTCCAACCTCCTCCAGAATACAGTCATAAACAGGTGACCTAGGTAGATTTTCTATATCTTGGGCTTAGAAGGTCCAAACAAAAGTTCGCAAGATGTTGTAGGTAGGGACTAGAATATAGTTTCTGTGGTACACTTTTAGACCCAGAATGTGAAATAGTGACATGTGGAAGTCCGTACAAGTTGGCTATGTTGAATAGTCCCCAAAACAGTCACCTTGGGAAACTCAAAATAAGTCCCACTTGGAGAATCAATTTCTTCTCTAACCTATGGGGTTGGAAAGAATACATATCGGTCTATATTAGTGAGAAGTTTCAGACTGTAATGATGCGAAACTTTTAATATACATCAGAATAAGCAGAAGAAAATGGAAAACTAGGGCTTACTCTTTTGGGAGCTTCCCACCACTGTTTTCAGAAAAGGAGTACATTGGACAGCTCGCCTTGAAGAGTCCAATATTTCTATCCAATCATAAGTTTGAAATTCCAAGTTTTAAAAAATAAGGTTTCTCTAACAAACCCTAGATCATCCAGCTCCGGAACCAAGTCGGACGCCTCAAATCGGTAAGATCTAAATATTTGTTATTTACATTTGAGGTTCTCCTTTCAAAATGAATAATCACACCCAGCTTGACGTCAAGCTTGGTAAATATGACAACTTTCGAGTATGGAAGTATAGGACCTCTGTGATCCTTGAAGAAATTGACTTGGATCAGTATTTCAATAAGGAAATTCTAAGAGCCAGAGGGAGATGAGTCTAAGGCTAGAGCCAAGAGAATCATTGCAGATTCTATTAGAGATCATCTCATCCCTCATGTGTCATCCTTGAAGACACCAAAAGGAAGTGCTCGATGCTATGACGGGGAAATCAAATAAGAAGATGAGATTGTTAGAACCTCCTTGAATGGCCTCCAAAGATCATGGGGTTCATTCACTCAAGGAATGTGTTCCAAAAGGAAGTTGATTACCTTCAGGAGACTCCAGGAAGAGTGCACACAAGAGGAATCTCGACTCATAATAAGAGAAGAGAAGATGGGAGAAACCGAAGATCAATATCTCATGGTTCAAAGAAGATCCCTCAAGCGATGAGGAATATGAAGGAATCAACGCATGAAGAACCTCTTATCCATACTATAATTTGGATAAGAAATGATGAAGTTGAAGGCTCAAGAAGGAGTCTACCCACCAAACAAATAAAGACAAGTGTTCAACTATCATTTCATGATATTTTTTGTTCATGCATCTGTTTATATTCAGTTTATGTGTTATGCATGTTTGAGTATTTCATTTATACTACTAAATTGCACATGATGGATAAAAAGTCAATGATTTTGTACAACATTCCATTTTCTAGATTGAAACCTCTTTGTTGACATATTAGGAGTAGTACACACTCTTAATAACATTGGGGTAGAAGGCATCTAGAAGTTTCTCTATGTGTACAGGATATGAATGAATGTTGTAGAATTGGATAAAATAGTTGCATGGCTATGTGACATGTATTTTCCACTATTAATATGTTTTGGAAATTATGAGATGTTTCTAATCATGTAATTGAACTTGACTTGTAGATCATTCTGAATAACAAGTAACGACAGTTCAGAAGAGGAACCTGAAGCTTCCCGGGTCAAAGACACCATGGTGAAAGAAATAACTTCAGAAGAATATAAAGAGAACGGTAGATCCACCTCAAGATATGAAGACCACCTTGGGCATGAGAAATAATCCAAGATGAAGAATAGTATGATGAGACTTCCAAATAAATCAATAGGCCTCAAACACACTCTAGTTATGTGACACTGTTAAGCGACATCATTGATGCAGAGCCTTCCAGCTATGAAGAAGTAGCCAAGAAGAAAGGGAAAAAGACTATGATCAAAGAGTACCAGTTCAAGAAGAATGATGTCTAGGATGCAGTGTCGAGACCTAAAAGGGAAGTCTGTAGTGTCTTCCATATGGATCTACAAGATCCAGCATGTAGTAGATGGAAGCATCATGGGATACAAGGCAAGACTCATAGCATGAAGCTTCTCACAAGAAAGAAGGCACATACTACGAAGAGACATTTTCACCAGTGACGAGTCAAGGAGAAAGTATACATAGAGAAACCATTGGGAGTTGAGACACATGACAGGAAAAATCATGTGTGAAAATTAAATAAGGCCTTGTATGAGCTCAGAAGGCACCCATGGGATAGAACATACAGTTACATAAGGAGCTTGAAGAACACATAGAGTGATGAAGATATTAACATTTTCTACAATATTGGAGATGAAATCCTATAGAAGATGGCAAGCTCACAGATGGGTGCAAGAAAAAAATTTCAACAAAGTTAAAGATAGAGAATCTTGGTATCTAGTGACCCTAGATGGATACATAGAATATAGTATCAGAGGAAGCTACTTGTCACTCCATTACATAATGTTTCAATACATAGAGTACGAAAGGCAAAGGGAGAATGATGCTTCACTTCAAAGGGAGTGATTGCAGAAGATCCTTAGGTTCAACGTGGTATGGCAGGATGGACAACTTATTGATGGATCTAGGATTTACTGAGAGTAAAGCATATTCCAACCTTTACTTCAAGGTTGAAGGTGGAAGACCAATGATGCCCCTGTTATATGTCAATGACCTACTCCTAATAGGAAAAGACAAACTCTTTAAAGATGAAAGAAGGAGACTTGCTACAGAGTTCAAGATGAAATACCTAGGGATATTTTACTACTTCCTAGGCATGGAGGTGTGGAAGAATGCGAATGAGATTTTTCTTGGTCAAGGAAAGTATGCAGTGGAGATTCTGAATAAATTCAGAATATTGGGCCGCAAGGCAATAACCACACCTATGGAATTAAACTTGAAGCTTTTGTGTGATGCTTCATTAGAGACTATTGATGCCACGATGTATCGTCAGATTATTTTTTCATTGATGTGCCTAACGAATACAAGACCAGACATATGCTTCGCTATGAACAACCTGAGAGAGTTCCTGACAGATCCGATATATGCTCACCTGGTTTCAAAGCATGCAATGAGGTACCTGAAGGGTACAGTTGAGTATGGGATCAAGTATGATACGAATCAGAAGACTAACCTGCATGGTTATGTTGATTCGTATTGATAGCGCCACTAAGAAGAAGAGCACCTTGGGATGCTTCTTTATTTTGAGATCCAGTACGACCTACTGGTTTGGCAAGATGCAGTCCTGCATGGCGCTGAGTACAGCCAAGGAAAAATATGTTTCCACTTGCTCGGCTATTTGTGAGGTAGTATGTTTCTTTTGAAAGCTACTATTTGATTTGATTGATCTAACTTGCTTTTTTGCATGATGCAGAGAGGAGCAGTGAAGCTCCATTATGTGATCCAAATCCAGATCCCTCGAAAGAGGGAGTGATGATTTCTAGCATAGCTGGTGAGACAACTTGTCTGAGCATAAAATCCTGGAAAAGCTCATAGGTTGCTCAGACGTAATCATTCCTATAGGTTGTACTTGGATGTAATCAGTCCTGGCGAAGCTCGCAAGTTATCCTTGGACGTAATCAGTCCTGATGTGATCCTATCCTAGAAATAGCCAAAGTGAAGTTTTAATACTTCAAAGAGAATATTGGTGTACTTCAAATCATGGTTCCTTCCAAGGGGAAGTGATAAGTCGGGAAGACGCAGATACACATAATTATTTTTGACATGGTGGTAGGTTATTCCTCCCATGGTCGTTGATGTAAATGCTGAAGCCTTTCCGACATGGTGGTAGGTTGGTCCTCCCATGGTTGTTGATGTAAGTCCTAGAGCCTTTCCGACATGGTGGTAGGTTGTTCCTCCCATGGTCGTTGATGTAAGTGATGGAGCCTTTCCGACGTGGTCGTAGGTTAGTCCTCCCATGGTCGTTGATGTAAATGCTAAAGATTTTCCAACATGGTGGTAGGTTGGTCCTCCCATGGTCGTTGATGTAAATGATGAGCCTTTCCCGAATGGTGGTAGGTTTGTCCTCCCATGCCGGTGGATGTAAGTGTTAAGTTATGCATATCTAGGTTGTGCTTTGTGTGATAATGAAATGATCTGAAGATGATGAGGTAACAGTAGGTTACACAGGTGTTGCAAGGCATGTAATCAGTCCTGGTATGCTCCTTTGGGTTTTGCAGTGGCATATATTCAGTCCTAGGAGATCCTGTAGGTTTTGCAAGAGGCATATAATAAGTCCTAGGATGTACCTACTTAATGGATTGCTCATAAAGATGATGAAGACCTACATGGAGGCTAGGCCTACATCCAACATGAAAAAGGGTTGGCACTATAGAAACTTATGATGACAAATAGTACGAGATGATGATCAAATTATAAGAAGATTATGGCAAAAAACTATGATGAAGACTCTATGACTCCTTGATGATGATGATTCGATGCAGACCTGGCCATATGTGTTGATGACTGTGTAGAGAGAGAATACCTTCCTAATTAAAAGGGAGTGTTGATTTATTTGTAACTTTGGAATATATTCTAATGTATATTATCATTGTATGTTGTTTTACCCTCATTGGGGATGTGTGTTACCCCTTTACGGGATGTCTAAATTGTGTCTAGACCTTGAGGTACAACCTCTGTTGTAAGTCGAGGCAATAGTACCCAGTGTAACATCATGTAATATGTAAATATGGTCTCTCTAGGAGAAGTGGACCCCATGTGAGATGACATGTAGGATCAGGTCTTATATTTGGTTAGTGACTTGAAAGGGTATAAATAGGGAGGTGCTCTCCCTCATTTATACATCTCACACACTCTCTAAGGTGCATGAGAGAGAGAGAGAGAGAGAGAGAGAGAGTCACAAGAGGAGAGAAACATAGTTTTTGAACATTTCTTATTATTTATTTTCATCGTCTTACTATTCTAAAGAAGTTTGCAAGGTTATCCTTTATGGTTTCCCCGATTAAAATCTTTGTGTCTTGTGTATCTTTTATATCTTATGCATTTTGTTGTACTTTTTATTCTTTCAGATAAATATCCTAGATAATATAATCAGATCTTAAGAAAATATAGCATTCATACTTCCTAGGTTTGCATGTGTCTGCTACAGAATTTTCTTTTCCTGAGTTATAGCCAAGGCCATATTTATCAAAAGGTGATCTTTGGCAGTCCAAGATCTCATCCAAGATGATTGAGTTGTTGCTAAACTTCACACATCCTTTGGACTTTTCACTTGTCTTTATGAGACCAAATACTTCCATCTCAAGATTTTGGCATTGCTCCTCCTTCTCATTCAATTTGTCCTTTAATACTTCCTCTATCCTTTTGGCTTCATCTAGCTGAGTCTTCAACTCAACATCTGTCTTCCTTATTTCTTCAGACTCTTCTTGTTCTTCTGTTTGACTGATCAATTTAATCTTTAGTCTTTCAACTTCATCTTCTTTGACTTCTAGCTCATCTTGAAGGCTTGTCCTTTTGAGACTGAGTTTCTTGAGCAGATCCAAAAACTTCTCATGGTATTTTTCGAAGGTCCCCAAAATATTTCTTTTAAGTCTCAAATTGTATCTGAGATCAATGTCTACTAAAAGGTGTGCTAGTACATCTTTCTTAGCATCTTCAAGGTCATATTCAACATTATCACAATCGCTGCTACTGTAATCAGAAAGATTCTTACCTCACTGGTGTTTGATGCTTGCTCTTCCTTTTCTTCTTGTTTTTCATCTTTGGTAGACTTGACTTATGCTTCAATATTTGTGTCTTGGTTTCTTCCTTGATACTCACTTTCTAGCTTGAACCATAGGTCTTTGGCTGAAGTGTGTTCTTAGTACACTCTCTCTGACGGAGATTGAGATTCCATCCATAAGAAAATTCAATGCAACGGCGTTGTCCTTCTTGGAATCCTTCTATGCAGCTGACTTTGTCTTCTTGTTGGATTGAGCAGGTGGATTGACCACAATCTCCCATACACCAAATTTCTTCAAGTAAGCTATCATCTTGCTTCTCCATCCAAATTAATTGGTCACATCAAGTACTGGAACTTCATCATTACTAGGGGACTCTGTCTTTGCATCCATTGTGTGTCCATGGATCTCCTTCAAGCTAGTTAGGCTTGTGGTGAAGGTCAGATCTGATACCAATTGTTAGACACAATGGCACACTGAGAGAGAGGAGTGAATCAGTGGGTTGACACTTTTTACGAATTTCACTTTGTCAAATATTTAAACAAAGATCATCATATGTATACCATCTAGTTCATCAAAATTAATCAATCACACAGATCACAAAATACACAATTGAGATAAACTTTTACACTTTATTATATCAAATTTGATATTGGTTATATTGAAGGCCACCACCTTGGGGTCAGGATCATCTTCAACTGAATTAGAAGCACCAACTTCTATGCCAAGACCATGCTTGGTTTTTCTTAGTTCCAACTAAGAAATAGGTTGCAAGACCCATCTTTCCTTCACATACTTCTACCACACATTCAACTACTGCTTGTCATCTTTTTGTTGTTCATTGATCATGCCAAGTCACCTTCATGTTAAACATGTGTCAACTAATCAAGCCAATCATCAAACCAATTCATCAGAGGTCTGTACATGTCATTCAACAATTTGTCTCATCCACATTTGGTCATGTTCTCATGGGTATTTTTGTCATCAAGGGCTTCAACACAATCATGTCAAGTTCTAGTCACTTATCAAGATCATGTCACTGTTGTGATCCTTATTCAAGTTTTCTCATCAAAAACAAGATCTTCCAACTCACCGATTGTTCAAACTCATATCAACCTACCACATTTTGTTTTCATGACTTTGATTGTTCCTATCAAACCCTAGCTAATATATACTATAGAGATTCACTGTGTACAACAATACTATGTATTCAACATGTCACTTACTTCATCATGTCAACTTCAATCTTGACTAAGTAAAACAATGTCATACTGCTCCATGTACATACAATAAGGTATTCAATCTTTAACACTTCTCATTAACTTACTCAAGGATCAGTAAAATTTCTTCATAGTAGACAAGAGTAATAAACAAGTAACTGCATTCTCCAACCATAGTCAACCAAATAATCCTTATCAATGGAAATTGTTTACATGTGTCAACTAGGCATACTCCGGAATCAAACCAACTTAAGACATTCAACTTGTGACAGAGTATACCAATCAGATCTGAGCATTGTCTGTCAAGAAAGTTGAGTTCAGCTGCACTAGAGGGTTGAATTCACAATTACGAGGACCACCAATACTATTGTCAAGGGATTAGTTCCGTCTAAGTTTTAAAGAGCAGAAATTCTTCCGATTTCAAGGTGTTTCACTTCTCCATCAAGACTGAATTTCTTAAAAACTTAACCCAAAAATATTTCTATGTTTCCAAATGGGTTGTCTTTCACAGTCCACGAACTTCCTCAATAAGCAGTCGAATTTCCTCAGTAATCTCACTATTTCGTAGCTCTCAGATTCTTATATTTTGAATGGCGTTTCACTCCTATTTATACTTGTTCCAACATAAAAATAATAATAATCTGAACCGACATACTATATGTATAATTTAATTTATAATTTTTTAATGTTGTTTTTGTTGAGCCGACTTCATGTACTTATCATTGATTTATTAAATAATTTGATGAGGGTTTCTTTAGCAAACCAACTTTGCAAAGAGATTCATTTAGGGTTACTTGACATCTTTACGTCCATACAAGCTTATGCATCATAAGTACCACAAGCAATGCTTCATCAAGATAAAGACCCCATTAATAATCCATGGGAATCTTGGTTTTAGAACCAAGAAAAGAATACCACCATGATCTTCATCAAGGGTATCAAGGACCCATGAGTAAGTGGTTCAAGAGACATCTTTATCATCAACCTTTAATCATGAGATAAGAGTAGTCTATGATATCAGGGATTCCATGTGTTATGGGTTCCAATACCCCATTATCATCACTAATATGACCTCATCAAGCCACAAATGACCACATAATGGGTCATTTGGAACATTCATACCATGTCATCAACATTTGTCACTCCTACATGCCAATTCATCAAACTTTGTCTTCCTTTGTCATTAATGGGTGTCATCAATGACCACCAATGCTCAACAACTCCATCATTTCTTTTGTTTCTTACGTTCTTTGTATGAGAAGCTAGAGCTTGATCTTCATCTTCATTTTACTTGTATTCTCTATTTGATATCCTTCTTCTTGTACACATTCTTCCCATAGCTTGTTGAACCTGGTTAACTTTCTTCTAGGACATATTCCTCTGATGAAGGAATCTCATTCTCTTGGAAGACCATTTAACGATAGTCATCATAACTTCAACTACTTCTAGCATGTCACCAATGGCTTCTAACTGTTCTTTGATTTGAGATGCTCTTGAGAAGTATGACTGCATATATTCTTCCTTTTGCATCTTCAAACCCTTGATTTGATTTCTCAAGGCCATTCTTTTGTTAATGTTCTTTCCTTCAAACAAACCGGTTAGTGCATCAAACATTTCCTTTGGAGTATTCTTTGAAGACACTTGCTGTCACATGCCCCAATTTGCAAAACAATTTTATGTTATTGAGGAACATTATGTTATATTTTATGTTAAAGTTTGTAATTAATGACCAAGTGGGGTCANAGGAATATTTTATTAATAAATAAATAAAAGATGAGACAACAGCTTAGGGAAGCTGTTAAATGAGTGTTTACTAGTGACTTGGTGGAGGAGACTGGGTTGAGAGTAGATTGACATGTGGCAACATCCTCAAACTACTTCTAGCTATTGCAGGAAGCAACTTCCCTATATTTGTGGTCATGATTCCCCAAGAAAGTGGAACGAGAGCAGGTGGCTCATTAAGTAAAACCTGACCCAAAAGACTTGGGCATGCTAATAAAACTTCTCATTGAAGACAGCTAAGGTTGCTCGTTCTGGAATTGTGATCATTCTGAGTGAATGAAGTGCACATGTGAATTCGATGGAGGGGACTAGCTGAAGCAAGTTTGAGGGGATAAGTGCTGAAGACTGAACTTGTATAGCTATTCTAAGCTAAATTTCTTACTGATGTAAGTAGGACTGAGTTACTGTTGAACACTCCGTGGAGTTGTAGAGGATCTCAAGACTACATTTCTCCCCCAGTACTCTACCAGGAGGATCAGGAGACAAGCTCGGGGGTCCTGAGAACTGTTGTTCAGCTCTTCTCAAGGAGTTGGTTGGGAGGAACAGCCTCCTTAAGCTGTTGTCACCTCATTTATTTGACAGGTTCTACTTGTTTAAGTTCAATTATTATTTTATTTACTGCATCGAAAAAGTTTAATAGTTTTGTCTTGTTACTGTTAGGGATGATTAGGAGAAGTTATTTATGCTGTGGAAGTTAGTAACTAGTTAGATTAGGGTAAACCAGTAAAAAAGTTTCTGAGTAAACTGATAAGATAGGAAAATTACCTAAACTGTATTTTTCCACGCCTCTTGCAAGGCAGTGCTCTAGTACAACTGGAATATTTATTTCAGATAAGTAGATTCAAATAAACTTGAATGTAGATGCAAATGATTACTTTCTATAGGATCTATGTAAATTATTTACAGAACTTAGTTGCATTTGTAATATCTACTCAAAGCATTAAAATTAACTAATTAAAGATAGAAGAATAAGTATAAGATAATACATGCTATTATGTATAATATTTTACACATTAAAACTATTAAAGTTATAAATTATAAATCTAGTAAGTAAACCTAAATAAATAATATATGAACAATAAAATATTTAAACTAGGTTTAACTTAGTAAGCAGTATTTTTTTAGGTTAACTATTTACCTAGTTAGTCATTCGTGAGAAATTATAACTAGGTTTACTGAAAACAAAAGTACTAATTCTGTAAACCATTAAAAATAATCAGGGTTTACAAAATATCTGTACTTTCACATTAGAATAAAATTCAAAATTATAAATATTAAAACCTAGCAAAGATTATTCCAGAAAATTTTAGAAAAGAAGTGTAATTCCTTTTACAATATCAATCTCAGTCCTATTTCCATAAATTTAATACAATATTGTTCACTTAGTTTCTATCAAAATAATTCTTAACCAAAGATTTCAATTCATAATCTTTATTTAAGGAACAAAATTCCTTACTGATCAAATTAACTCTAACTATCGAAAACTGAATAACAATAAGAATAACTAATACACCAAAATTATACATAAATATCAATCAAACAAAGACACTTCAAGTTTCAGCTGTAAGCTGTCAAAATTTCTTAAGTATTTTAAAAGCAAACTAAACAGACATAGTTAGGCCTGTGGCATTTTTTTTCATTTAACTGTCAAGGCTTAAAATCCTGTTCAAAAACTATTTCTCAAGTTATACAGAATTCACAAAATTAAATTTAAAACATATATCTGTTGACGGCTATGAGATCCCATCTCAAATCAAGAGTTGCTATAAGTACAGCCATCCATTCTTCACTTAAATAAAAACCTTACAATCTGCTATAACAACCTCTAGGTCTGACAATAAGAGTCACGGCAAAAGCCCGTGTACAAATTTTATTCTTTTAAGTTCATCGTGGCTGATAAGGCCCAAAAACCATTTTCTCAAGTCTCGGCTGAGAGAGCCCAAGTTCCTCTTTACAATCACCACTAGGGTTTTAAAAATAGAAAATAAAAAGAACAAACAGATCAACTAGAGAGCACGACCGAACCAACATTCCACAAAACACAGTAGTGCCGTAAAAATCTACCCCATAGCGGTGCAAGAGAAAACCCCAAGTGAAATCGAGGCTTACCGATTTCAAGCCTTCGCAAAAACTCTGGTGTTGAAGTTGTCAATACTCCAAACCATGATGATGAGCCTGCACATCAAGACCGAAGGAAAACAAGGGTTAGTATTGAAAAGATTTAAATAAATAAATAAATAGTTAAAAGCAATAAACCTGTCAAAATTTCTTACCAGAATGGAGTATGCACAACGGCGTTAAGTAGAAAGCCAAATCCAATTTCCTTGATAGAACCATGAACTGAAATGGAGCTCTATCGAAAGAAAACACCATACGCAATGTTCATGGGTAAAGTCCCAAACCACGTTAGGGTAAGAATAAACCCAGGAGAAGCAAACAAGCAATAAAAACCAGATTCAACTCTTACTTTCAGTAATTCTTTACACACCGTGCACAGTAAGCCAAAAACCCCACAGTCAAGTAAACGGCAGCGAACCCAGCCCCAACTTTCAATACTGTCAACCTGACCTCTCAAATAACAGCAAGATTATCTACTCTCTCCTTCTACATAAGCTCATGATGGCATGAAGGCTTGCGTGCAGTTTTAATGGAGGTTCGACAGCGACCATGGCGGCCATGAGCTCACAACTCGACCACCCTCGATAAGAAAACCAATTACCAACGCGATTTTAGGGTTTGGACAGGTTCTTATGGTAAACAAAGTCAACAAACCTAATCATCAACCGCCGTCCACGTGTCCTCCAAAATCATTTGCAAGTTATGGGTAACGAGCTATAGTTTGAGAGTCTCGTTTATAACTTGCATAATCATTGCTGATGCAAGTAAAAACAATAATAAAAATCATTGCATAGTATTTTAATCCTCGTGTATCTTCTTGTTGTTAGAATAATCAACCCATAGTTAGCTACCTTAGACATTAATTAATCCAATTTTTGTCTTATTTGCCTAGTTTCCATATTCCACCTTATACAAGTTGTCCTCCACACATCCATAGTGGTCAAAATTGCTAATTTTGATTCATGGAGCGCTTGGGAAACCTCCTGGAATCAAATCTTCTTTATTCCTGGCCTCCCTAGCGCATGTCTGCTTTTTCTGCTTTATTGCCTGCTTTTTCAGTGTTTTAAGGCAATTGGGAAAGTTTGACTAGGTGAAATTAACTTGTTTTTTGTCCTCCACATCCTCCACTCTTTTCTCTTATGATAAGCATGTATGAGTTGTCCTTCCATCCACTATTAGCTTGCCTAATTGATTTTTCCAATTCATGAGCTCCTAGACAGTTTTGGAAACTGCTTTATGCACCTATGGGGGATTTGTTTAGATTTAGTAAGCCTACTTTTGACTAGATTCGAATGGCATATTCATGAATTCGAATCCCTCATGTAATTATTTATTGTGTCAGCCTATGACTTCATGGGGTTGGCTATTATACATTTATTCAATACAGATTAGTGTTCAGCTCCATATTCAGTCTCTTTTGTGAGTAATTTGCATGTGTAATTGGCAATTGTTGTGAGTGTAATTGTTCTAACCCCTGGGTTCAATTTCCACATGGTATCAGAGCCTTTGTAGATCAATTTCTATCCTTCCAATTTGTTTTGTAGGTTCGACATCATTGACTGGGAGCATTCTGTTGACTGACGAGACAATTTCTGAGCTATGGATCAATCTCAGAAGATCATCTTGACTCCATTTAACTTCTTTGAATGGAAAGCAGAGATGGAGATACTGTTGAGAGAGAAATGTCTCTACAGAGTGACTATGGAAACAGAAGCAGAGCCCAATGCAGCTACAAAGAAGATAAAATGGCACAACCGGAGGGATGAAGCCTATGGTCTCCTATGTCTGAGTATATCCAAAGACCTCCTTTTCCATCTTGATGGATTGACATCACCGAATGAAGTATGGGAGAAGCTTTTTGATATTTTTGGGAAGACAGATGAGATGAGGGGACATCAAATTGAAAATGAATTGATCTCCCTGAGTCCCAATAGCTTTGAATCCCTGCAACTCTATTTTTCCAAGTTCAAATCACTTGTTTTGCAGCTAAAACAATGTGGGATCGAAAAGAAGGATGATTAGCTAGTCTTGGCCATACTCTTGAAGCTTGGCCCTGACTATTCATTGTTTGTTTCGACCTTCTATGCCACAAAGTTGACAGCTCGAGCAGGGAAAATGCCTAGCCTTGCAGATTTCATGGAATCTCTCACACAAGAACAAGATAAATTGGTGATGATGGGCACCATCAAACCATCCAAAGACCAAGCTCTGGTTGCTGGAGATTCGAGGGTGGATTCAAAAAGCAAGAAGAAAGCTAAAAATACACCTGAGCAAAAGAGAGACAAGAACAAGTCTCTGGAGGAGCCTCAAGGTTCCAAGAAGAACTACCAGAAGAAGAAGAACAAAGGAGAAATGAACAAGTGCGCATACTGTAGTAAGGGCAATCATTCTGAGAGCTCCTGCATAAAGAAGCAAATAGACATGCTGACCCAACTCCTGGAGAAGAATGGCATCTCCCTTCCAGACAGCTCAAAGAAGAGGGAAGGAGGATCAAATTCAGAAGACAGAGAGAGAGTTCATGCATTGGTTGCTGGCACATCAAGCTCACCTAGTTTCATCATTGATTCTGGAGCTTCAAGACATATGGTTTTGACCAAGGAGGCATTCACCTCACTTGACATGTTGAAAGGTCCACCAATAGTACTGGGAGATGACTCTCTCACTAAAAGTTTGGGCAAAGGGAGGATTGATCTTGACCATGGTAAGTTCAGCAATTTGTTGTATGTTCCAGGTCTTGCCTCTAACCTCTTATCATTGTATCAGATGACCCACACAGGGTCTCCAAATAAGGTCATATTCTCCCCTGATGAAGTTGAGATCACAGAGATATCAAGTGGTAAAGTCATTGCAAAAGGAATTGCAAATCATACTTCGAAGGTATACATGTTCTCACACTTCCTACCCGACTCAAACCCCTCTGCTCTTCTGATTCATGCTAATGAGGCAAGAAAGCTTTGGCATGAAATATTTGGCCACCTAAATTACAAGTATATTTTTTATCTTAGTGAAAAATAAATGGTCATAGGGTTACCAAAGATTAAGTTTTCCAAAGGAGTCTATCAAGGTTGCATCCTAGGAAAACACCCAGAGCATAAATTTG
>LPNX010133947.1:97377-175823 GCA_001517045.1 Pseudotsuga menziesii
AGAAAGGAATCATTGGGCTCTTCACGGGCCTCTAGCCCTCTCCTAGGTACATTGAAATCTAGCTGAGCAAAAACTGGCGGTCACTCATCCAAGGAGAAGTTCACCAAATCTTCTGTGGAAAGGGCTATTTTGTTTATATCTTCGAGAAGAAGGAAGATCGAGACCTCATCTTCAAGAATGGGTTTTAATTCATGGGGCCTAGCAGTATGTATCTCAACAAATGGGATATCTCCTTCGACCCAGAGAAAGACATCCCTATTGTTGTTCTTGTCTGGGTAAAACTCCCCCACCTCCCTCTGCACTATTGGAACAACAAGGACTTCTGCTCTATCAAAAAAACCTTGGGGAAATATATCGACAAATTCGAACCCAAGCCCCCAATGTTTTCTTGCACTAGGATTTGCATCGAAGTGGACCTAGAGAAGGGTCACCCTGAGGCCATCAATCTCTCAATGGATAGTTGGAATCACTTGCATATCGTGGACTACGAGCAAATCCCCTTCAAGTGCAGACTCTGCCATGAATACGGGCACTTTGCAAAATTTTGTCCGAAAAGGCCAACAAAGGCTAGCACAGAGGAGACCCCCGCAGAAGGATGGAATGAAGTCAATAGAAGGAAATGTTCCATGACCGCACCCTCGCAAGCACACCCCACCTCTGCGAAGAAGATCGCCAAAAAAAAGTTTCAAGTCCTCACAAGTGAAGACAATGAAGACGAGGAAACAGGTGTTGCAAAAGAAACGCAAAACCCTAACGAAGATTTGGACCCAAAAGAAGACCCACCACAAATTGACCAGGAAGACCACAGGGCTCAAGCATATATCCTCTCAAATCCAACCAGAAGCAAGAACAGAAACCTCATTGAACTCCAAAGGCTCAGTGACCAGATCAAGGGAAAAAGCGCAAACTGAAGAAACATCGGAGAGTACTCACAAAGATCAAGAACTACAAACTAAAAAAGGAATAAAACCAAACAAGACTATTAGGGAGCAGGAAGCAACCAAGGAAAAAGAAGCAGGGAAACAGTCCATCCTAGACTTCTTAGTTAGAAATACTCCAACCAGGAAGTATCTAATTAGTGCTAATGAGGAAAAAAGAGGCAGGGCACCTCACCCTTCCAAGAAATAATGAAGATTGTCTCTTGGAACTGTCAAGGGTTAGGAGGTTAGCAAAATCTAGAGGCCATCAAAAGATTTAAGTCAATGGAATCTAACTCCATCCTCCTCATCCAGGAGACAAAAAAGCATTAGAGGAAATTTGAGGTCTAAAATGGGCCTCCTAAGGAAAATAATAAAATAATAGTTACTAATTTTGGAGGAAGAATGAAAAAAACTACTTTTTTGTTCGTATTTTCGACATATCTCCCTGTGGTTTACTCAAATTTCGAGCGGGAGAGCTCGTTGGATGCGGAATTTAATTACGCATCCAACAAGTACCCACACTGCATCACGTTTTTCAGGTATTTCTTATTTTTGGGGTAGCGGGGTCCGTCAAAAGCATGCAGTGTGGGTATTCGTTGGATGCGTAATTAAATTCCACATCCAACGAGCTCTCCCGCTCAGAATTTGAGTAAAAACACATGGAGATATGTCAAAAATACGAACAAAAAAAGTAGTTTTCTTTTATGACAAATATGTCAATTCAACCATTATGGTTGACTCATTTTATTGAAATTCTATTGGTTCCTGAATTCCAACTCACAAAATTTATTGTTGACACATTTTCTTATAAGGCCCATTTTAGACCCCAAATTTCCTCTAATGATTGCAGAAGACAGTTTTTCAATAATGGGAAAATTTTGGGCTAAAGGCGATGGCAAAGTTGTCAGTGCCTTCGGAGCCTCAAGGGGCCTACTCACTTGGTGGGCCAAGCAAAGATACTCGTTGCACTTAGCCTCGAAAAATAGAAACTGACTCTTCATTGAACTAGAAGACAAAGAAAACAATGAAGTTCTTTGGATTGGGAACATCTATGGACCCACTATCTAGGAAAGCAAAGAGACCTTTTGGAATGCCCTGGAAGAACAAAGTATTGACAAGAAGCACCTCCCTCATATCATTGTTGGTGACTTTAATGTCACCCTCTCAGCTGAGAAAAGACGAGGAGGCTCCAAAATCCAAGATCCCTTTGGGGAACGGCTGGAAGACCTTATCTCACTCTGGGGCTTGATCGATATTAAGCCAAGAAATGGAAAATTCACCTAAAGCAACAAAAGGCTTGGCCCTGGGCACATCGCCGCAAGGCTCAATCGAATTCTGGTAAGATCCAATTTTCTCAAAAATCTAGTAATTCCAAAGCCCAAGATGTTGGTTTCCGCAGCTTCAGATCACAAATCTCTCTGCTTTTTCCTTTCTCATATTGAGAAGCTTGGTCCGCTCCCTTTCCGTTTTAACCCTTTGTGGTTGGAGTCGGAGGTTTTTTTTCTGTTATTAAAAATGCTTGGAGTACCTTCATAATAGGATCACCCAGGTATATATGGGAGAAAAAACTCAAGCAAGTCAAGAACGCTCTCAACCTCTGGGTCACTAAACACTACCAAGAGCCAAAGGAAAGGAAGTGAGAGCTTGTCAATAAACTGGGTGTCTTACAGGAAAAAATGGAAAAGCGAGAAATCACCAGAGACCTTCTAAACCAAGAAATAGAGCTTGATAGAAGAATCTAGATTACTGCTAGACAGGAGGAAGAAGGTTGGAGGTTGGAAGTTGCGATCTCAAAACCTCTGGCTAAAAGGAAGAGATCAAAATACTTAGTTCTTCCATAACCAATTCAAGGAGAGGCAAAGGAGGAACTCATAAAGGAAGACGAGACCAAAATCGTAGACCAAGCAGAGATCAAGTTTGAGGTAAGAAATTTTTCCGAGCATATTTACAGTACAGAAGAAGAAACCACTCAGGACGATATGATGAATATGATCTCAAATATCCTCGCTCTCATTGGTCAAAAAGATTTTGATGCCCTGGACGCCCCCGTCTCTGAAGACGAAATAAAGAAGGCTATCTAGACCCTTCACCTAGACAAAGCCCCTTTTACAAGAAATGCTGGCATATAATCAAAAAACACTGATTCGGCTCATCTCCTGGATTTAGTCCAAAGTAAAAATGGGCAGGACCACCAACTCCACCTTCCTTTCCCTCATTCCTAAAGAACCCAATCCCACCTCCATCAAGCGTTTCCGCCCCATCTCCCTATGCAACGCCTCCTACAAAATCTTCACCAAAATCCTCTCCCTTGGGTTCAAATCCATCCTCCCTAATCTCATCCCCTAACCAAGGAGGCTTCATAGCAGGACGGTACATCAACATCAATATTCTCCTTGTTCAAGAGGCTATTCATTCTAGTTTAAAAAGACGTGAAGCAAGTAGGGCTATAAAACTAGATCTCGCTAGTGCTTTCGATCGATTAAGGCACAATTTCATCTTTTTTATCATGGAAAAGTATGGTTTCTCCCAATTCTTCATCAAACAGATCCAAGCTTGTATTAGCTCCCCTTGGATCGCCCCCCTTATCAATGGAAAACCCTCTGATTTCTTCAAAGCAAAACATGGAATTAGGAAAGGTTGCCCCTTATCCCCTTCCTCTACATCCTCATAGTCGATTCCCTTAGTAGAAGACTCCACAGGCTCCTCCTGGAAGGATCTATCCCAGGTCTATCATTCTCTAGTGGAACTCAACCCATCAACCATGCTCTCTTTGTCGATGATACCATCCTCTTGGGAAGTGCCTCCCTCCAGATTGCAAAAAATTTCAATCTCTCCCATGACCTTTTCCTCCACACCTCTAGAAGCAAGGAAAATCTAGATAAATGTTGGTTATACGGCTGGAACTGCAATGCCAAAATAAAAGGTCATGAAGAAATGGAATTTTGGATATGGGAATAATCAGGAAATTCCTTTGGCAGGGAGGAAAAGTCCAAAATAAAAAGTATCATCTGGTAAATTGGAACACAGTTAAAGCTTCCAAAATCAAAGGGGGACTAGGAATGAGAGACCTGGAACAAATGAACAAAGCTCTAGGGGCCAAACTGGTCTGGAGGATGGCAATTGGGGTAATGACTAGTCGAAAGAGGTCATTCGAAAGAAATACATCAAGAAGCCAAGATCCAAGATACTGGATAGCAACTGGGAGGGCAAAAGAACTTCCATTTGGCAACTCTGCAAAAACTCCATCAATCTCTTTAAAAATGAGCTCTGTTAAATCCATGGAAATGGCAAAAGGATAAAGATCTAGACGGACAAAATCCTTGGGCACCCTCAGTTATCCTCCATTCCTTCCCTCCAAGATTTCTCCAGATGGACCAATGATAATGGCCTCCTCACACTCTACGATATTTCTATCTAGGATCGTTCTAGGACCTGGCGAAGTTGGAAACTCTTCATCCCCCTCAGCATCTTAACCAAGTTCTTGATCAATTCCTATCACTTCTGCACGAAAAATCTCCCATTCATAGTCGGACCAAGGACACCATTGACTGGGGTCGTAAGGGCTTCTACACAGTCAAAGAAGGCTATCGGATTTTGGATACCAACACTAACCAAACTCTTTCAAAATTTTGGAGAAAAGTCTTGAATTCTGACTATATCCCCAAAGTTAATTTCTTCTTTTGGCTCTTAATGCACAACAAACTCCTCACGACGGACAACCTAATCAAGAGAGGAATTGAAGGACCCTCCAGATGCGCTCTATGCAACTCACATTCAAAAACTGCCTCTCATCTTTTTCTCCAGTGCAACTTCTCTACCCAAGTTTGGAGAAATGTTATGAATGATCTTTGCCCACTTTTCTCTCCCCCAGGCCATCTGAAGCAACTTCTCGTCGCTTGGACTCCTCTATTCCCATGAGTGCTTCGGAAAAATCCCATTCTGCAAAGAATTTGGAATACCATTCCCAAAAATATATGTTGGCAGCTCTGGTTGGTCAGGAACAAATTCATCTCTGAAGGAAAGAAAACAAACCCCAGTCAAATTGTCTCAAAGGTAATCATCATGATCTCTAAAAGGTTGGTTTCAAACGGAATTGGTTATCCCTCTGTAGAGGTTCTCTCAAACAAGGAATCAAAATGGTGCAGACATTTTCTCCCTTAGAGCTCCCCTTAGTCCAAACCCTCCCAGGCCTTCCAATCCTGGGAAATCAGGAAAAATCCTGATGACTTTGCCCAATGGAGGCAAGAGCAGCAATCTCATTCTCTATTCTTTGATGGTGCCTCAAGAGGCAACCTCGGGGAGGCAGGTGCAGGAAGGGTCATCTTTGATCCTTGAGGACAAATTGTGAAAACTTTTGCATGGGGCCTCAGAACCAAGACAAACAACAAGGCAGAATGGTTGGCGCTCCTACATGGCCTAGAAATGATAGATCGGGGATCCATCTCAAATCTTCTCGTCTTTGGGGAATCTCGCCAAGTCACCCTAAAAATGCGCCCGGGCTACTCCGCTGGATCCATCAATTGCAAAAAACTCTACGACAAAATATCCCACCTAAACCTCCCCCCACGCACTACCTTTTACCACATTCTCAGATCGAATAATGCTCTAGCCGATAGCTTGGCCAACGAAGGGGCCTCCCTTCCACAAGGTTCAATGGTTTATATGGACCAAGGGGTCACCCACAAGTTCATCCCCTAAGCCTTCCCCCCACGCACTTGACCTTCCCCTCCATGAGTCGCATAGCCTCGTTCAGCACACCCCTTCTTGTTTGCCCTAGTGGCCTTTACCTCGACGTGTGGCCTCCTGCCCCGCTGCACTATAACTCCCTATCCTTCTCTTCTATGCGAGCTAGCTCCTCCCACACATGTGCCATGGCTCCTTGCCTCCATTTGAATGCCTCTCCCCTTCCACATCCGCATTTGGTTCCTTCTGCTGAAAGCTTCGAGCTCCCTCCTGCAGGTTATCCTTGTCTCCACTTGAATGCCTCTCCCCTCCTACTCACACATTGGGATCCTTCTGTCAAAGGCTTCGAGCTCTCTCTTGCAGGTCCTTCCTTAGACTACTCTACGTCCACTGTTGAAAGGCCCACGGCCAACATCTTCTCGGCCACCATTGAAGCTGCTGCTAGCATTTTGCACAGTGCTGAAGTCTTTGTTGTCGGAAGCGTTGCACCTATCACTGACTCTCATCCCTCTCCAATTTTGTCGACGAACATGACTTCTGTTATCCAGGTGTATTCTTGGCTCGCAAGTCTTTCAATAGTACACAAAGGTTCTGGTTCGGGGTACTCCACCCTTAAGGCAGGTCAGGAGGACCTCAAGTTACACATTTGCAGGCTTTCAGATTTTGTTGTTGTCGGCGTCGCAAACAACAAGAATGAAGTTTCTGATGTAAAATACTTGGTTTCTGACATGAGGTATGCGTCCTACCAGATTAGCTGCCATGACTCCCGCATAAATGACCATGACAAAGATTTTAAGGCACTGATGGGCACAATTGATTCCATCAAGGAAGATCTACAGAAGCTCGTCCATATGAATCAATGCAGCCATTGTCAAGACCACCTCGATGAAGCAGCTCAGCCAATGGAAGACTTTTCAGTCACCCAGCCTGTGGGGTTTCCAGGCAAACCAAAATAGTTCCCTCGGCTTTGTTTATGGTTTTTTGTATAATTTTGAACCAGCAGTTCATTTGCAGATACTCTACTTTAGTAATAGTGCACAGTAGGAACACTCATGTCGACCTTAGATGGATTACAACTCGGATAGTAGCTTATGCTAACCTTCTTTTTCAGCTTCCTAATTATAGTCTTTTACTTGCTATGTACTTGATAGTTGTGCACAGCCCTTTTTAATATATAAATATTTTACTGTTTCTGTTAAAAAAAATTATGATACATTGTCAATATTACTAACCAGTGTTGATCAATTTTAACTCCATATCTATCATGCACCAAGAGAGATCAAATCCCTCAAGGTGTAAACCTCTCCTACTCCAATTGTAGTAGCATTATGCTCATCATATATCCATTAGCATTTTATTCTATATTGTTTGATCTCAATATGTAATGTAATTCACCCCACCTTTAGCATAATCGATGCAATCAATATTTTTTGTTATTAAATGCCACATGACAACTCCATGTTCCACTTACACATCTCTTTGGTACTGGATTGTAAAAAGAACCTATTGACACATTAACATCATTAATGTATTAAATATGCAAATTCTCTTTCGAAATAGATGGAAGGTTCAACCAAGTTCAAAACCATTACCAACCAGAATTTTCCTTCCATTGTTTTTCAATGTGGTGTAATTTCTATTAGTAGAATAGAAATGACTTCAATTTTTATTTCTATGTAAATTGGCATCAAAGACCTGCATATGTTGATTTTTTTCAACACACATCATTGTCCAATTGCCTCATATGAAAATTCAACCTTTATCAAAACCATAGAAGCTGCCACTCAATGATCACCAACATGGAGCTGAATGACACTGTAACAGGCGTATTTCCACTTCGGGGTTGAGACATACAAGTCTCAACCAAAACTCTCTGTTTTTCACAACAGCAAGTACAATGAAGATTCCTGAGAGAAAAGGTAACGATTGGACCTTGGATATTCATCATTCCATGGATACCAGAGTGGTATAGCATTCACATCTGCCCTTCAAGGGATTTCTATTATACATCAACTCTTCCTCCAACCTAAGAATCATGCAAAAACACTTCAAAGTCTGTGCCTTTCAATCGCTTATTAACTTCTTCCCAGTTATGGACATGCTCAGAAAGAGGTTTGGTGTGGATTTTCACATGCCTGCTTGTAAGCTCCCTTGGCTTCAGACCAAGAAATTTTAGGATGTCCATGACTTTCTGCAGTAATAGAAACAAAAATCAGTACACTTGAAATCACTGCCATAGTGGACTAAATTTTGCACTGTTCCAGCTTTATTCAATGCCACAATTCACTGCACAGGTTGATGTCTTTAGTAAATATCTAGGGATAGCACAGAATTTCACATTACCTCTGACTTGGTTATTTCTTCATAATAAATTACAGTGTGGCGACTGCTTTTGAAGAAGGAAAATGCATCATCCATTGTCTTTTGTATCCTCTGTAAGTATGCAGGCAGAAAGGTCACATTCACAACTGGCTTATATCTTGCCAAAATTTCTGCCTGCAGTGAGTAGCTCAGAGTTAAGTCATGCAGAATCATTACACAAACCTACTTACAAATAAAAAGTTCAAAATAAGGAGAAAATACAATAGAAGTATGGGGAAGAAATTTAAATAGATTTTGTTGAGGTTTGTGAATGATCCTCAACAAACTCTATTTAAACTTCTTCCTCATACTTTATTGTATCCTTTCCTCATTTTGCACACCTAAAGTCATAGGTATATAATTCAATAGTCTGCCAAGGGGATGCAGCTGAAAGAAAACAAAGATTCATGAACAAGAATAGCATGCTTTATCAGTCATCATTTACAATTCACTGCAACAGTAGTGAAGAGTTTTGAGGAAGCAAAGCACAAAAACTTCAAAATCAAAATGATTAGGAAAATGAGGTTTGAAACCTTTTGAGTTTGTAATTATTAATTTGGCAAGATTATTTTTAAACAGCATAAGCATAGTGGAAGTTTGTATGGTAAATACTGGAGAGATATGATGAAACAAACTACATGTGCAAAAGAAAAGAAGAAATTATGAAACTAATTTAAAGAAACTTGCAACACTGACCTCAAATTTGGAATGCACATGTGCTTGATGTGTACCATTTAGAAGCTTTGCCTCCTTGTCGAACACATTGGCTAGGATGGATACATATCTCCTCAAAATGTTACGCCTAAAAAGAAATATTACTGAGACCCCCTTTTCTTTGAAGTATGCCAATGCTTCTTTATTATATTCCATGGCACCCTGCAATCATATACAAACAAGAAGATTATGTTTCTGTTGAATATAATCCCTCTCCCTTCTATCTAGTACACAGTCACATTGTCCTAACAAATAGGACATCTTATCTATAAAAAGGCATCCATGTACAGACAATTTAGAGAAGGTGCAATCAAAATAGGTACACTGAAGAAAGGAGCATCCCAGGAGAGGAGTAAATCACTATATCAACATTCAAAGAATATCCACCTAATTAGGGCCACTAGGCTCAATTTCATTTCTCTCAAGGCATAGAATTATATATAAAGCAGTACTGTAATAAGTTTTGATGATACAAGAAAAACCTTTGGACAATTATTCCTTTGCAAAGTCACACATTACATTTCGGCAGGACAATTGAGATGGTATGCCTCTGACAGGATTCCAAACAGAAACTCATTCTGAATTTTACAGTCTGTTAACAATACAAAATGGGACTTCCATCTATTTTGTTCCTTAGATCCAAGGATAACTCTAAATTTCAACTACTTCAAAAGCATAAAATGAGATTAAGAGTGTGTATGGATTTTAAATTACGCAGGATTGACTGTTGTGTAAACAGAAACAAATATAATGTGGTGTTTGTGTGAACATAAAAGGTTAAACTAAAGTAATAAACAAACGTAAGAGAACTAATTGACAATGGAACAAAATATAGGTCCTAGGCTTCTATGTTTTTCTGTGTGTTTGTCGTTCTTCTCTTTGCTAGAAAGCAACCAAGTAATCATTTAAGTACAGTTCATTGTCCACAAAGCATGAGCAATAGAGCTTGGAGATACAAATTATCTCATCCTAAATCTCATTCATTATGCATACCGCATGAGTAATATCATCAACGTGTATTGATCCTCAACTCTGCTTAATAGTTATTGCTCTAAATGGAATGACCATCTGCATCAATTTTCTTGTTATCAATAGACAGCCTTGTGAACAGTTATTTGACGCAGAAACTTTTTTTCCCTCAACTGATTTAAGGTAGGTGTTCTTGGGAAGGACTAGTTAACTAGAGCTGGTAGAAATGATCCAGCATGTGGCAAAGGCCGTTGCTTAGGATCTGATCCATTGAAATAATCCTGTGTTGTATGGCACAATGGAAGCAAGTCTTCTTGCCCTTTATGGACAACTCCAGACTGGCAATCAAAAATTGGACTCTTTGATGACAATTATTTCTTCAAGACAAAAAACAATATCATGAAGCTCTTTCTCCCAACTATTTCCTGAAGAAATGATATCATTGAGCTCTTTCTCTAGTGTAGTACCCAATTAGATGGTATATAAATCCTTGCAGCTTCAATCTTTTACAAGACCTAAAAGACAACACTGTAACAAACTGTACAAAAGGAAAATGATATAAAACGGCACCTTAAACTAGTAAAAGGAAATTCCAGGTCAGTGACATGCTGACTTATACCAGCCCAGGAATGAATTTCAAATAGAAACGCAATGGGCTTTTAAAACTAAAAGTAGGTCTATAACAACACAGGAATGTTTGAAGCATCTTATGGAAATCGTTCATGTCCAAATGGATGGAGAGCAATGTTAATCAAAGGTAGAAGATCTAGAGATAGATTATTGTCTAGCATATGCAGGGGGCCTAAGAGAAGTACCCTACAGAAAATATGATTTCTGATGACCCATTGTTAGCATAGCATGACTCCTTTTCCTTCTGCTGGAGTCTTATGTTCTGCTTCTAACATAATGTCAATAAAATCCCTTCTAAAGATGTCTGCTCCTTACATATTGTCCAAAAACTACCTTCTAAAGATGTATAGTTTGATATAGCTTACTGTGCATCTGACAGTCTAGTAAAGGACACTTGTTTTAACTCTTAGAAATAAGATCCTTGCGTAAGCAACATTTTTCTTAGTAGATTTGAAAACGGAAATCATTGATAAACTTCAAACAGATATCTAAAGGAATCAGAAAATTTCTCCTATAAAAAGGCTGTGGAAATGGATACAGCAATCCAACTCAAAATTAACAGCACTAAAGGAATCCTCATTCTTATTTATTTGTATGCTTCACCCATATGCCACAGCAGAAAAAATTTCCTACTCAAGAATATCTCTCTTTTTCTGGATTCTACTCAAACACAACATCAGAAAGCAGGGGAAATCATAAAATGGGTCAGTATAATGCTACAAGGTGCAGATAAGAAATAACAAGAACCTGTGAATATTGAATTGTATGCCTGTTTAGCTAGCAGTTGACAGCAAGCACAAAAATGTAACTTGAACTTATCAAAAATTGCCTATACCAACAAATCAGTTTACCTGATTAAGCATCCATTTGAATCCAACGGCTGTAGTGCAATCATTCTTAGAAGCACTACTATTCCACTCAAGGTTATATACTTTATCAAAAGTCTGTTTGATGGAAGCAAAGCTTTCCCTCCTGGACTCATTTGCAAATAGTTCTCCATGTGAACTGACATTCGGATGGTTGTTAAGGAGGGTTTCAAACCATCCACTTCCAGATCTTTGCATGGATAATATTAGAAAATTGTGTACAGGAGTGCAAGAACATTCTTCTCTGTCAACCAAAGTTACAAAATATTAGCAAACCATCAGACCTCACTAATGTACTCTACAAAATTAGTAACAAGGATGATTAAAGGGACTTAGGGAACATGTCTCACTGCTATTCCAGTACCTATTATAAGAGCCTGGTTGAGGGTAATGGACAGGAAAACTATGAGTATCTGGTTGCTGGCATTGTGTATGATTTGTCTTGTTCTCCAAAGAGGAACCCTGTATTGATTTCCCAACAGCTATCCTCTGATCAACACCAAGAAAGCACATGAAAATTCCACTAAGCCCAAGCAGCAAAAGTGTAAACAGCTTCCATATCAATGATGCCTGTTTTTGCACATATTTTCCCTGCACATTATAATTTAATTTGTCATGAAACAGTTCACTGCACATACAATTTAATTTGTCATGAAACAGTTCTAAACTCTTCTCCAAGTGTAGAGGTATGGAGGGAGGGGGGATTGAAACCATTCACAATAGGTTTAGAGTCTAGACATTTCAGTAAGGATTCCATACTCCTATCTGTGCGGCTGAAAAGATGGAAATCCTCCTCTGGATCTGTGTTCAATGAAGGAACAATTGAATCCACCTTGTCACCTATAAATTAAGAATCCTGCAGGGTCCATGTTTGCCTAAAACAGTTCTCTCTCAAGTCTCTTTGTATGTGTGTTAAATAGATAAAAAAAACTAAAACCATCTGTGTATATTCAATAATATCAATCCTCACAAAGTCTAGTAAATCGGATAAAAGCTCACTCACAAAGTTCACATTTGAGGCATAAATCCAACCAGCAAAAAAGGATTGAATGGAACTCTTTGTCTGGGTTCTCACAAGACCTTTCGGAACAGGACAAGGATCTTTAAGGTGACAATTTAATTAGAGAATGAAAACCCCTATCAATCAAAAATAGTACAACGATGTCAAAGTTCAACTTCTTAAAAAGCATCTAGACATTGAGAGAATAAAGAAATCATAAATTAACAGAAAACCACATGATCAGAGAGCATGTTCCTTGTGGGGAGTGACATCTACCTACATCTTACGTTGAAGAGACAACGGAAATGGCTAGTTCGGTTTGGAATCATAAACAATAAATGGCAACTAACAACTAAACCAAAATTTCTTAATCCCACGTGAAGCAAAGTGAATGCTTACATGAAAGATAACCATGTTTAAATGAAAATATGAAAACATTCCTGGCTACTACTTCCTGTGTTTTTGAAAATGGGGAAGACTGCAATGCAGCTAGCCTATAAAAGACCTCAGGCCAAATATTGCTGAAAAGGCTCTAACAATGTGCCAGACGATGGATCTTCTCAAATTCACCTCTAAAAAAATGATACCCTAGCCTGCATTGACGCCAGTCCGAATTGCTAACACATGGATTCGACCTTGTAACTGACCAATCAAGAATCTAATATAATTAAGATTAATACAGGTCATTTGCAAATGAAGAACACACACATACAGATTTCTGGAAGCAGGGCAATCAATCTATTCAGAAACAGACAGCCAGAGCAGGGGTCACCTTTGGGCAATCCTTGCTGGGTTCTAATTGAATAGACATCCTTTGGATTTCAAATTGCTGTATATCTCATCTAAGAATTTGAAACAAACAACTCAAAAGGGAACATATCTGGGCTCCTGAGAAAACATCGTCTGCCAACAACTTAAAAAAGGGGATTGTATAGCCACGTGCAACAGGAATTCACTGCCAATGACAAATTCTATACACTCCTAATCATAGACTGCAGAAAACACCCATTAATTCGCCGAAAGAAACTTAACAGATAATGAAGAAATCATATCATAGATAACAACGCCGCCAGTTAAGACACATACTATTATCCACCATGAGAAAATCCTCTGAACGTTAAGTATGAGGAAACCCCGATTAGTAAGCTGCAAAAACCAATATTTCCAACACCAACTGCTTGTGGGTATATCAGAAATAGAACAGCACAACGTTATGTCAATCTAACTAAAAACCCCCATAAACCCCAAATTCCAGCATTATAAAGAATAACTTGAGCTTACCGAGAAAACCTTCGGGCATTTCAATGGCAAATCAAACTCCACATCTCCCATCTCCCATCTTCCTCAGAATGCTACTGCGGAGCCCGCATTATGAATTGCAAAGCCAGCGAGCTACCCTTAACCTGGCTAACGTATTCATCATTTAATACTGCGCTAAAACTCAAGAATCAATGGAATCCGATGGTAACCCACCCGGGATTTCCGAGAAAGCTCGCAAAACATCGAATCCCAATTCCCACAGATAAATATACGTCAGCAGCATAGAACCGCTTCTTGTGGACGACGTGTGAGACCCGCAGACTGAGTTTCCTCGCCCGATTCACGTGCCTCCTGTTCTAATCTTCAATTAAAAAATGAAAACAGGAGTTAAATTAAATTCCTGTAACTCCGGGCATGTGGTTCGATCCGGCGACCGGATGAACAAACCCCCTCCTGCACAGAGAAATGCAGTTTTGTTTTGGTTTTCTGAGATAGGCTTCTGCATTTGCATTGCTTCGATTGAATCATCGATCTCGCGTCCTTCCGCTGGCCGGCTATATGATTGATTCATCAATCCGAGAATGAACGGGTCCTTCGGGTTCAACGTCGCATCGTTGACGATATCTCTGTTGATCTATTCATAGAAATTCGCAATGGCTTCTTCGCAACATGTGGCGCGCCATTGGTTGTTGAAGTTGGCAGCGTTGGTCGGTAAAATGGTATTAAAACTCTGTTAATCAGTTGAAATTTTTATGGGGGTAGATCCGATTTGCCAGAGATATTGGATAGTGAGTAAATGCATAGAGTATATACAAATCTCTGTATTTCCTGCATAGCTAATAACACTTAATCGATTTAGATAGTATCCAAATTTTACGGCCAGAATTGTTTCATTGGTTAAAACAATATCAGAGATAGTTTCCTCATTGGTAAAACTATAATTTACCATGAAATTATGACTTTTCTTAAATTTTGATTTTTTTCTTTTAATAATATTTAAGTAGTCAAAATCACCCATTTAAATAGTCAAAATTTTTCATTCTAGACGTATTCTGTTGTATTCTGTTTGTTCATATTAACTTTCAATTGGTTGAATTTTGGGTGTATCTTTTAATTAGGAAAAATTCTGGGTTTATAAAGAGTTCTTTCTCTCTACGTTTTGAACCTTAATGTAGGTCCATCCTCACTAGAACTAGAAGCTCACTTATCTTAAGGATATTAATATGAAAAAACAACGAGCATATCAACATGTAAGTTATCAAATCTTTCGATCTCCAAAGCCTCCCTTATTTTCCGGGATTTTTGCCAACCCTTTCAAATCTTCTAATCAAATATGATGATTAGAGCGTGAGAGTGTTTCCTGATGGCAGATTTTTTTATCCTTCCATGGTGTATATCTGCCTTGTGTTCTTTTAACTTTGTTTTTATTGAGCGGCCTGTTTCCCCAATGTATACTTTGCCACAAGAGCAAGGTACTGGGTATACTCCTTGATGAAGTTTTGGTTCAATGAGATCCTTGGCAAAATCTAGCATATTTCTTATAGAACTTGGAGGGCAGAAACATATTTTTAGGTTCCTTCTTCTAAAGGTTTTGGCAATTTTATTAGTAATACCCTCAATGTATGGATGGAAAAACGATTCCAAAAGTATTTACCTCCGATCTCAATTTCTACTTTGTCTTGCCTTCTTGGTTGTTTCACCAATAAAAAAAATAAATTAATTAACTAACCATATTAAAAAACCCCAAAAAATAAACTAACCAAAATTAACAAATTTTAACCAAATTTAAATCCATAAATTAAACATAATTTTGTATCCTTATTCCCACACCATCAAAACCAAAGAATCTAAAAAAAACATTAAATAATATTTCGTACCAACAAAGTTCAACCGTAGACGATCAAAGCTCCTATTTAATGGCGGTTGGATTTTGGGTGTGGGGGGATTTGGATAAAAATACATTTAAATTCTCCATGTTTTGTGTCCCGTCCCTTGGGGTTTGATTTGTTTATCAGAATCTGGGCTAACAACGTGCAGTGTAAGGCACACCAACTCAATATATAAATTTGATTGGTTAGTGATAGCCCTGCCTGGTTGGTGTGGTCATTGATGTAATCTGGCTTTTTTCTTAAGCAAATTTCAAAGCCCTTTGATTACCAATTCTTGGGCCAAATGTGATGTCCCTTTCATGACGAGTGGTATTCTCATATTTTCATGAATAATTCTTTATTTATTGAATTATGACACTTGAAAGAAGGTGGAATTGTATTTATATTGTTGTCACATAGTATGAAACAGGGTACAATGAGTATTAAATGATGGTACTCGAGAAGAGTGTAGGGTATATATAGGTTTTTTATAAACACCATTGTCACCATGAAAGGGTATGATTGAGTATTGAATGATGGCACTCACGAAGGGTGTAAAGGTATTTATTGTTTTTTATAAAAACAATACTGTCACTCCGAAATGGTATGATGTCAATTATGGTTGACTTAATTTTTCCAACACGAGGGTCGGGGTGAGAAGATAATATAAAATATAGGATAGAATATATATAAATAAATGTACATGTTTCATAAAAAGATATAGGTGTAAAATAAAATAATTTTTGTGTATGGATTTGAGATTTAGGGAACATATTTTCAAACAAGTGGATTGAGAGGGTATTCAAGTCAAATAAATATATATGTTTTATAAAAAGATCTCGATGTAAAAAAAATATTGTGTATGGATTTCAGATTTAGAGAACATATTTTCAAGCAAGTGGATTGAGAGGTTATTCAAGTCAAGAGATTAGTTTCTTCATGCATCACTTTGGTAGAGTTTGGTACTACTTTAGTCATTATTTTAATGATAATTTTAGTATTGGGAATAGGCTTAGGTTTATAAGGAGGTTCAACCATGCATCACTTTGGTAGAGTTTGGTATTACTTTAGTCATTATTTTAATGATAATCTTAGTATTGGGAATAGGCTTAAGCTTATGAGGAGGGTCAACTCTAGGTTTGGTTTTTTAAGATATTTATATCTAGTATGTGTGTTTTTTTATGAAGCAAGAAAAATGTGGAGTGCATCCATCTAGAAGGTGTGTGAAGATGACTTGTAAATATTTAGATCAACTAAAGATTTTCAAGAGAGAGAATAAAATGGGCAATTGGGTCAAGATCTACATGGCCTACATCAAGTCTAAGGGATCAAATCTCATCGAACCACTTACCCAAATCTCCATTATTACTCTAGTTTATATCTTCACTTCAAGATGGATTCTTTAAACCTCCTAGATACATAAGATTCTAGTTGCCTTGCCATCTAATATTTCTTCTAAGATAACTCAAATTTTGTTTCTATCAACTTCACATTAAGACATACAATTTATTCCCTAAGAGCACTGTACCTATTGTTAGATTTTTGGGTTACCCTGAAAGTGTTTACACCATTTTTGGGGTTGCCTCATGAGATTTGTGGTACATGGTGTATGATCATCCCCTTGATGGTATGAGATGGATTGCAACAAGAGAGATGGCCCATGATGGATATGCATGGTTGAGATTGCTTACTTAGTGGATGCTTGACCTTAGGATATTGTTGGCTTGGTTTTCTTCCCTTAGGTGTTAAAGTTCTCTTACCTTATTTGTGGATGTCCTTCGTGATAGCCACATGGAGGAAGCACTTTCTTGGAGAGCTCCCCACTTGGGATGAGGAGTGTTTTGCATCATAGAGGAGGGCTTCAAGTCCTAGATGGAAAGTGGCAACTTGGATTCACATTCTTGGGTAGCTACATCATCTTAGAGCTCTTGATGTATACAACATCACCTTGGAGCTTAACACATGTACTTCAAAGTGGACAACTCACTTGTGTTTGCCTATAAGGATCATGTAGGTTGCTTATAAAGACTTGTGCCCACATAGTATTGTTGGCCTCCCTTGCCTCTTATATAAAAAGACATGTGTAAAATTTTATGTGGCTTTCTTCTTTATGAGTCCCCTTGATGTCTATAGTGTGTTGACCCTATGTTATCCATGGATTTGCACTTTCACTCACTATATCATATTTTATAGTGTGCTCCTTTTAATATCATAAGTTAATCTACACTTTTAGTGGACATAATTAAATATATAAATTAAATTACAACAATTATATGTATACAAAGAACAATGTTTCAACCGCATATATCAAAGAGATTGGAGAGTACAAATGAAACTAATTATCCTTACATGTACAAATAATTATATCCCACCACGAGAGACACCTCACCTCACACATTCCCCCATCCTAACACAAAGCACTACCTTTCTTTTATGCACTCCCATGAATAACCTCTATGATTCCATTCCATTACAATAAACTTTCCATTTCCATTAAAAGAATGTTTTCACATTCCAAAACTGTAACAAGACTTACATAAATGCATGTTACTAAAAAAAAACTATTTACTAATATCATTATTTTCAACAAAGATGTAATATATTCAACATAAAAATGAAATATAGTTGAAATCCATAAAGGATGATAATTATATAATTTATAAATGAATAAGTGAAATGCCAAATAGAACAATAAAGAAAAATAAAAAAATAACAGCTTGTCAGCACAAGATCCTTTGTTAAGAGTTTAGGATAAATGATGTTTCTTTTTAAATATTTGCAAACCACTTGCTTACATGTATATATCCTACCCCTTAGTGGAACTGAATATGTGACCTCAAAGGAGAAAACATATAATCTTAACCATTAGACTCACTCAAACTATACTGACTTTACTCTAAGTTACTAAAGAATTGGAACATAATTTCCATGTAACAAATAGGAATTGGTTGTTAAATAACATAGGTTATTTATAATATTGTAATAGTTTAACTTCAAATCTAAATAAAAAATTAAATGATAGTCTTGTTATGGATCAAATTATTTCTTTTTTTTTAATATTGAACTTTCATGATTTTTTTGTAAGCTAGTTTCAAACCTTTCTATCAATGAGAGAAAAAAACATATAATACAAGAGAAGTCATTAGCTAACCTAACACTAGGGAAACCAGATTAACTAGAGAGACTGGAAGTCAAGTGGGTGTCTACTTGAGCATCCAAAAAAGTATAGTATTCTCTTGAATATATAGGGCATGCCCAAAGAAATTGGGAAACCATAGCCTATTCTCTTCTTCACAACTATTGCTATTGCTTATGACAATATTTAGGACACTACTAAAAAGATTATTGTAATCATAGAGATAGTTCTCCCATTGTTGATCTAAGAGAGAAAACACAAAATTAACTAAATTAACTATGGTCTTCATCAATTGAGACTGGGGTGTGAGTGGATGGAATTCCACCTTGCTTTTGAGCTTCCATTTGGAGGGTAATATTCACAGTGTCTGTGAAGATGTCCAATTTTATATGGATGGGATTGACATCCTCCCTGGTGGCGTTGATGACTAGTAGAATGCCTGGCTGAGCCTGATTGCATTCCATGAGTACTTTCCAAAGCAGAAGCTTCACAATCTAGAAGAGGTCCATGACTCGAGAAACCCATATTAAGAAGGTATTATGTTGAGAAACCCTTGGTGAATGCATCTCTATTGCCATTTCGATCTAAACCTCAGAAGTAAGTAGGAGAGGTACTTTAGCTTATTCAATTTCTTAATGAATATGCTAGGGGATATCTCGGCAGAACCTTTCTTCCATTGGTTGGCACTAAATTCCTCCACCTCTACGATTGTGAGTTCACTCTTGAGGCATGGGGACTCCTCTTCTAAGAGCATGTGCACAAAACTAGAGCCAAAGGATGTGCCCATGTAGGGTGGATATTGAAATCTTAAGAAGTGCGGTGACACCAAGACGCAAAGAATACCATTGTTGGTCCATGTCAAGCCTATAAAAATTGAGCTCTAGATTTTTGGTGTATAAGCATGAAGGCTCTGTAGCTAGGGTTTTTTTGAAATGAAGGCTCTGAAGCTAAGTTTTACCAATTTTTCATCGTCTGGGCGACTCTTTGGCTTCCACCAGGGTGGAGAAGGTGGGGGAAGGCCACTCTCCTCCCTAATCCTTAAATGATGCGACTAAGCACAGAGCAGTTCCTTCATCGAACAATATAAAAAATCAATGGCGGCCAAGCAATGGAGTGGATCCAGTATATCCTCTCACCTTTGTGCCTGATAAGGGAAAGAACAAAGTACCTGACCATGCATCCTCCACCTCACATCTAAAGGTGGCTCGTGTAGGGGAACCAAGAATATGCATTCCTCAAACGATCGAAATTCCAAGGTATGAAATACAATCATAGACGTATGAATAATACATTCAATACATGATGGATCATGTGTTGATTGGAAAGTTTATGGTAATTTAGCCTTCTAAGAGATATCTAGTTCGTTGGATAGAGAACTGGTGGAAGTGGAAGGAAAATTATGACCTTCGTCTAGGCTCTAAAGGTTTTTTTATAGCCAGATTCCACAACCTGGAGGATAGGGACAACATCTTTGAAAACAATCTGCATTTCTACAACTCGGTGGACCTTTTCCTACGTGACGGGATGAAGAAGTTTAGCCCTGACAAGGAGTACTTCTCATACACTCCAATATGGATATGCCTCTACTCATTGCTACTAGATTTATGGTTTCCTAAAACCCTAGAATGTATAGACAATACCCTAGGGAAGTTTGTGAAAATCTCAAAAGCAACACAAAATGGGAGATATACTTCATATGTGTGAATCTGCATCTATCTCAACATCTCGTAGGCCCTTCTAGGAGAGATATTTCTAACCAAACATGATGAAGACCATATCTAGACTACATATTATGAATGCATTATGTGATGCCGAAAATTCATGTCCATGGGCATCTTTTCAGAGTTTGTCTACTCAATGTTAGCCCCTAGTAAGCAAAAGGTGAAGCATTTTGAAACAAGGAGGACTTTTGCCCAATCCAAGGAAGGAAAAAAGCATCTCACAAGTGCATAAGTGGTAACGTCGGGAAAAAATTCATTTTAAAAAATAGATATGAAAACTTACTGCTAGACCTAGACATAGTCGTGATAGAAGAAAAGGGAGAGAAGATCTAGAGGGAGTGGCTAGACGTTGACCCAAATTAAACAAATATAGATCCACTAAGTGCAACCAGACATAATTCTAGAGGAGAAAACCCATCCCATAGACAAGGATTCCACTCTCCCATGGCCAGAGGATGTAAATATGGACAATGGATCCAACCTAGAATCTAATTTCGAAGACAATGATTTGGAAAGATTGAATCTAGAAAACATTATGGAAGCTTGCAGAAGGAGAGACTATCAAGTAGTTCCAATCAAAAAATTGGCAAAGGTACACAATTTTTTTATTATTTCTAGAGCAGGGGAATCATCCAGAGCCAAGGTTGGCTTAGGGATAGTACAAGGACCAAGCAAACCCCTTAAGAAGGGCTCTAAGAGGGAAAAAAAGAAAGGTAAAAATCTTACCAACAATTGATTGAAGAATTCAAACACATTATAGTTAATTCATGACAAATGGAGGTGCTAACACGTACCTTTTCCCCAATACAACACAAAATATGACTGAATAATGATACACTCTTGAAATATGAGAAGCATCAATGGCAAGAGAAAACAAAGGCTCTTGAGAAAGTTAATTGCAGAATAACAACCTGATATTTTATTGTTATAGAAAACAAAATGTTATGGTTAAGAAGCCTAGAACATTCTCAAAATATGTTGGTGAAATGGAGAAGTCATTGCCAAATATGCAAATGGAATGACAAGAGGAATGACCATCCTATGGAATCATAATATAGCATAAATCCACAACTCCTTCTCAACTCATTGGACTCAGGAACTCAAAGGGTCGTCACTAATGTATATGGGCTGCAAATCCTCTTGGAGAAAATCAACTTCTTACAAAACTTGAAATACATCAAGAAAGTGGTGGAAGAGCAACATTGGATCATTGGAGGAGACTTTAACATGATCGCCTCCTTTAATTAAAATCTTGGAGGAATCAGATAGCCAGATTCAGATAGTACAGAATTCAACAACACCATATAGGAATTCAACTTGATCGATTTGGAAAGCACCAGTGGGACAAAAATATGCTCGATCTTTCAACAGATCTCCTATCAGCTTGATATGTTCTTCATTTGTGATACTTTATTCCTGTCAGGAACAACCATGGAAGCAAAAGCTTAAGCACTGGAACAAAATTAGTTTCGAAAATGTATTTCAATCCCAACAACACCTTGAGGCCCAAATGTGACAAACTCAACATGGAATTATTCTCAATGAAAGAACTAAGTGCCTCATCCGACAAGAGCAATCTCTCACTCAACTTCTTGCAAAGTGCATGCAGCATGAAGAAACACAATGGAGGAAAAAATAGAGAATCCAATGGCTCAAAGAGGGGGAACACAACACCAAGTTTTTTAGTAATTACGGTTAAGAGAAGGTATATCAACAAGAATCATACATTGAAAATTCCCCAAGGGGAAACTATCACCAAGAGAAAAGATATTGAAAAGGATCTGGTTCACTTATTTAAGGACCTCATGACTGAACCCAATGCGTATCGGGCAAAGACCATCCCAAAAATCACATGTCGTATCCCTTTCTTAGTCTATAGGGAGCAAAATGAGGCACCGATGAGGCCCATAACTCAGGAATAGGTTGATTTGACCATGAAGGACATGCCTATGGGGAAGTAACCAAGACTGGATGGATTTACTACAGACTTCTTCCTCCACTTTTAGTCTATGGTTAGAGAATAATTTTGTCAGCTGGTCGAGGACTCAAATCGCTCCACGGGAGTGCTCTTGGCACTAAAATCCACCTTCATCTCCCTAATCCCCAAGGAGAACTCAGTAGAAGACCCAAAAAACTTTAGATCTATAGCTCTTTGCGACGCAATCTACAAATTCATCACTAAGGTCATCATGCTCGGGATAAATCCCACTCTTTATCACCTCATCTATTCAGAGAAAATTGGGTATGTGGAAAAAGGAATATTATGGGTAGTGTCATCCTATCCCACGAGGTGATCCACTCCCTTTAAACAACCAGAACTCTAGGTATGCTAGTAAAATGGATATTTCTAAAGTTTTTGACGAATTGACATGGGAAAATATGTAGGTTGTTCTTACTTCCTTTGGGTTTTACCATGATTGGATTAACTGGGTCATGGCACTAACCTCATTTAATTTCTTTTCAATCTTCCTCAAGGGTTCCCCAACATAAACTTTTACTTCATTGAGTGGAATTAGACAAGAGAATCTGCTCTCACCTTTCCTATTCATCGTCATGAAAGAGGGTTTGTGTAGAAGAATCAAATCTTTCATTTAAGATAGATCTTTGGATGGCCTTCCTTTACATGGTATGAACCTACCTCCCTCTCACAGTCAATTTGTTGATGACACCCTCCTTATGGGAGCACTCCTTGTTAAAGAGGCCACCACCCTTTAGTTTATTCTCAGTGATTTCAATGAAACCTCTGGAACCTCGATTAACAAATCCAAATTGTAGATATTTTTATTTAACACCCCCTAGCTATCCAATGACACAATTCTCAACTTCTTGGCTTCACAAGGAGAACCCTTCTATCCAAATACTTGGTTATCCCTCTCATCGATAATGCCCTCCGAAATAGTTCATGATAATAACACTTAATCTCTTTGGAAAAACAATCATCCTCCTGGACTTTCATACCCTCAATCTCCCTAGTCATATCACCCTTCTCAAATCCATCTTGCAAGCTATCCCATTTTACCTCTTCTCAACTCTAGCTACTCCCAAAGTAGTCCTAAAGACAATCCGAAACCTTTAGAGAATATTTATATGGAGTGGTGTTGGGGAAGGTAGGAAATGGGTTGACCTCTACCATCCAAAATGCTTAGGGGGTCTGGGCCTAAGAGATCCAGAAACCATGAATTAAGTCCTAAGCACTAAAGTATGGTGGAACTGGATTAAAAGGCCATCTGATATGTGGGACATATTCTAAAACGCAAAGTATGCTCTGAACGAAGATGGCAAGAATATAGTAAGATGGGAGGTTTAGCAGCATGGCTCCTTGATTTGGAACACATCTTGGCATAATCACAATTCGATCAAGGATCATTGCTTTTGGGAAATAAGGGATGACAACTCAGCCCGATTCTTGATAGAATCCTCGCAACAACTCCCTCCTCTCTAAAGAATCAAAATTTTACAAGATATCATGAACCACATTGACAACCATCCTGCCCACACAGTCTCCTATTACTGGAAACCTCTAACGGGTTCCAACATTTGGAGGCAGTGGAAGACATCCTTGGATCGAAGAGAAAAGAAGGCGAAGAATTAAAATCAAGCATGGTCCTAATATCTTAATGCGGGGATACTCTTGAATAAGAAAATTCATGGTCAAAAAAGCTTATGACTTGAAAAAAGGGTCTCTTCTCCTAAACAAGGATGTACTTTGGTAGAAAATATGGCATCGGACTAATGGCTGAAAATTTGTTCCTTCCTCTGGTTGGTAGGGCAGGGGTGGATCTTTACCTGGGATAATCTCCAGCGATGAGGCTTACATGGTCCCTCTACATTCCACCTATGCCTAAAAGATTCATAATTGATAAATCGCCTCTTGGATAGTTTCCCCTTCACCTCTCAGCTCTGGGACTGAGCCGCCACTATCATGCGTCAATCCAATCGTCAAACGAACGACGTCATTGGTACCTTATCTTGTTGTCCCCTAGAGTGTACAAAAGTTCCATCCTCAGTCAAATATGGAAGATCGTGCCCGGCGTCATCATGTGGGAAGTGTGGATGTGGGAAGTGTGGAAAGAGAGGAATAGAAGAATATTCAAGAACACCCAGCTCACCTAGCAAAGCATATGGACCAAAATCAAACAACATATCAGGGAGATTGTCCTTCATGTTTTAGAGAATGGAAAAGGACCCTAATTATGACCTAGATGAACTACCAATCATTTGGTAGTGGTTGGACGGATCCCCAATTTACTTGAATACTCCTTGACCCATTCACATTACCTCCACCAATGCCTACTCATGGACAGTTGGTTTGATAAAAATCAATTTTGATGGGGCTTCAAAAGGTAACCCTAGGAATGTTGGATATGGGGTAGTCTTTATAAACTCTTGAGGTGATATTCTTTGCACTTTCGCAAGGGATTTGGGAATTGAAACAAAAAATGCAGCTGAATTATGGGCCCTCTCGACCAATGGATTATTGCTCGCCATCTGCCATAATTTATTTAAACTTGCGATGGAGGGCAACTCCCAGCTACTTATCAACATGCTGATTCGTCTCCAAAATGAGACACCTTCCTCCAAAATAGCCTACAGTTGGCGATTAGAGCACATTTTATCTTTGGATGCAGAGATTCTCCTCCCCCCTCTAGTGTTTGTTCCTTCTCATGTCAAGCGATTAGTCAACAAAGTGGTGGACTATCTTGCGAACGCTAGAGTAGATCTCCACGAGGATTGTTTTTGTCATCTTTGGCCCCAAGAGTCTCTGACGATGCTTGATCTCTCCTTCCAGGCTTTGTCTAAGCATGATCAATCCTCCCTGTATGGGGTGGCATCCAAATAGACCATGAGCATAAATATAGACAAGACAGTGGGGGCTCAAGTGACGACACAAGTAATCATGGTTTATTCATTGTACATCCTTCCCGAGATTAAACGGGTACCAAATTACTTGGAGCATTAAACGTGCATTCAAGATGGAGGGAAATGTTGAGGGGACTGCTGAGTGGCCAGTTAATCCCATAGATAGGAGGTTACATGAACAATCGACCACATATCATAGCCACTACTCCACCACTGTTGAGACTTGTCTATGCATCAAGTTTTTGTGCAATAAGAGAGGTGCAACCATGGCAAGAGAACACCACCACACCCAAAGTTGTAGTGGACACTCTACCCAATGTCATGGTAGGGAGGCTAGCTAATATGGCATTTCCTAACACCTTGGCCCCGTGACTGATACTCTACTCGATATCCAACATGACATGAGAGATTTGGATGGAGATGCGTAGAGTCGTCTGCATGAGTTGGAGCACAAAGTCCATATTGTAATAAATTGGTATGCTAATATTACAGAACTTTTCAACCTTTCCTCATTGCTCCTCGCGGTGGTTGTGGAGTCAGAGGCGGCAGATATGACCCAGGGGCCTACTATGGGAGATGAGAAAGGTGTTCACATTTATGAAGAACACTGCATTGGAATAACTGACGAGGTGACCACGACGATGCATTCTGAATCCAACAAGCACGAGGCCCCAAAAAGCAACTATCGGGAGGACATCAAGGAGGAACCACCAACGCAACAACGACATCTTTATGTGGATGACTCCAAGCCTCCTTTGTTGTCAGGTCGGTCTATTTTGTCTAGGGCATGGTATGGGTTAACCTTTGATGATTTTTGTAGCATCTCCATTTGTTTTGGGCTCTCAATATCTATTTTTGGACTATGTATGGCGACACTTAGCGACTCTCTTGTGGCTCTTAGGGAAAATGTTTTCACATAAATTCTCGGTTGCATTTTTCTTACAAGTTTGGGTGTTTGTCCATATGGGAGGCCCGACACATACTCCTACATAAATCTCCTTGTCTTATAATCAAAGTGTTTCTCCTTTTGGGAGGCTCAAAGCAAGTTTGTCTTGTATTTTTGTATATGTTGTACCATGTTAATGTAAGAACTAAATTACAAAGAAAAGCCTATAAAAACTGAGATTGTCCATGTTGTAGAGCTTAATGACAACATGTAAAAGAGGAGATCTAGCATACAACCAAGATCGAGGTCTTACGCGCCTCCTTTTCTACGCCATTAATGCCCTGGTCCTAAGCAATTAAGGAAACGATAAGCAAATGTATCTTTTAGTTGGCTTCGTCTCTTCACTTAGGTTGAGTCTTCATCACATGTCCCTTTCCCCACATGTTTCTTGCCTGCCATGTGGAATGACAATCCTCATGCCCCTTCTCACTCTATATAGAAAGAAACTTTTACAATTTTATTGATTAATAATTTTTTTCATTAATATATATAAAATGTAATAATCGAAATACATTGGCTTAATTGCTAAAATGCAACAATCAAAATACACTGATTAAATAACTCAACTACTAATATATTGTTGTGTGCTAAAACTTTACTTAATAATTAGTACACTAATATATATAACAAAATAAAATGAAACAACCAAAAATAGACCAACTAAATTCCTAAAACTTTGCTAAAACTTTGCTTAATAATTAGTACAATAACAGTTATTATTATAATTTATATAAAATAATCATAACACAATTATAAAAAAATCAAACAAAATCCATAAAAAAAAACATAATCATATGTTTTCTTCAAATAATCATACATATTCAAAATTTTAACGACTTATTCTTTCTCAATCAGAAGAGTTAAAAAGTTAAAACTCTACATCATGTGTCGACCTAATACTACAAAGTTTAAAGTTACGCATCGTATAATATTTACAAGGTCAAAGTCGTGGCAATGTAAATTTGTTAGCTAAAGTCCTAACTAGTTTGGCATGCGGTTTGTTGATTTGTCTTGGTTCGGTACATCTCTAATTTAGCTGATTCTCAGTCAAAATGTATAATTAGAGGTGATTAGGATTAGACATCACTTCGTCTATTGCATAGATGTGACTCCAAGGTTATAGGAAACCTTCATTTTTATCATGACATGCAAGGTCCACACTCTACCAACACTTAATTATGGGTCCACACCATCCACAACGGTCATCACCTTTCTAAACTATCGAGAAACTTGGTCACCGATTTTTGACTTTGGAGTGTTTGCCAAAAGGAAATTTTTTGACTTTGGAGGATTTGCCAAAAGGAATCTTACACATTCGAATCAAATTTATTAAAGTGAATATGGTGGAAAATACCATATTTATAAAAGTGATTTAAAATAATATTAATTCTCAATTTTGTTTATTAGGTATTCTCTCAATGCTGATAGGACCATAGTTAGCTTTTCATCATTGAACGTTTATTAAATTTTGAAAAAATAAAAGAAATATCTTCTCAATATTATATCACTTATCAAATATATACAAATATTTATCACCCATCTCACATTCACATTGGGCTACCATTCTATTTGCATTTTGTTTTCTTTTAGCTCTCTTTGCCATGAAGTTATCCAAGATGATTTGTAAAATAGTAGAGATATCAAGCTAATTTGTCAGACAAGTTATAGTTTAAGAGGAGGTTATTTATGTTGCTATTTTATTAATGAAATGTGATGAGAAAATAATTAGGGGTATGTTGGCACCCCAACAACTCCTCTTTCATTTTGCAAATAAAAGGGTCTCCATTAAATCTTTGTAAATATTTAGCGCTTGGTTTTCTTTAATTTATCTCGCTTCTTGTAGTTAGTTGTTTTGATGATCTCCCTTTGGATCCGTCATTTTCCATGTTGCTTGATCTTTGGCTGGGTCTCCATTTTATGAGATTTGGGTGATTTCAATGATTTGACTATGTTTCTTATCGGTTCTTTGACCTCATATATGGTTAACCTGATAACGATTTTCAATTATTGAGTATGTACTTGGATTTATTTCAATTTGATGAGCGTTATGGTCAATTGTTTAAAAAAAAAAATTTATTAAAATTTAATTGACACTTATTTCTTTTATGACTTTGAATATTATTTTTATATATTCTTTTGAGCTCATCAAAAAATTTGAAGAAAATTTAGTGTTGATAAAGTGATTATTAACGTTATGTTAATAATTATGGTTACTTTATGTGAGAATGAGTTTCTATGTAAATTCTTTTCCATAAAGAATTCTCCAACTTTATCATTAATAATTTTTGAAATAATGTTAATATTATCCTTTCTTTAGTTATGTTGACTATATAAAAATATCAATACATATTTGACTTATCTCACCATTATATATAAAGGGATTATAAAAATAAAAAATAAAAATAACAAAATAACAAAATTTCAATTTTAATTTATTTAAATTTTGTTTATTTTTCATGAAAAAAGTAATAATAATATATCATATTTTATCAAGGGAGGTTTCAACGTACATCCCCATTATATCAATGATATTGGGTCAAATATTGATAGTAGCTTAAAGAATTTAACATATTACAAAAAGTCAAAATGATTATAGACTTTTCGTTGGCATTTTTATTTACTACAGATGAATACAAATAGCTTTCACATAGTATTTGTTTAAGTTAACAATTCTTTTTATTTTTGGTTCATCTCCAGGATATTCGTTGAACATTTCATGAAGGGATATTTTAGAAGGATTGGTTGTTGCATTAAGATTGCAGCCATTAAAATGCCAACACTATTCAATTTGAAACCCAGTTTGACCAAAAGAACATGCCACATTTTATTGAAGAATTTGTTTGAAAAGGGTAGAATCAACGCATCAGATCATTGGATGAAGTTATTGCTAATCTACCACATATTGGCACTTCTATAATTCTGCACAGAAGAATCAGGCTTTTCAGTACGTCAAGAAACGAACATTACTATGCTCGGAGGATTGACAATTGCAAAAGTTATACATTAGCTTAGATTGGTGCAAGATCATGAGAGATTTCAAATTTAGAGCCTACGCTAAAGGGGACAACAGAGCACTGAATTTATGGGCTAAATTATCATGGAAATAGTTTACTTAATGAGACGGTTACACTGTTTTCCAGTTATAAAGGGATATATATCAACAATACTGTTATTATTAACTATTTGCATGGATTTCAATCAAAGATATGCCATAAGGAAATAAATAAGATGAGTCGTGTTGTCGATCTCATACAAGATGAGGCACATATTTTCTGGAGCAGTCCACGTTTACACTAAGAATAATCCATGAAATATGTAACCTTGAAGGTTGTCCACCGGATAGCCAGGATACCATAGAATTAAGTAATTGATTGTACAACATTATGTCACCAAGCTATCATGTCACCAAAGCATGTGATTAGGAGTAAAATTATTCTCACTACCCAAAGGTTGTGCATCCAAAAGGAGAGGAGATCGTTGAAGTCAAGGCTCAGTGAATCAACGAAGAAGGGAGATTCATTAATATTTATTATTTTACCATTTAGAATCATTTCTTCTTTTTCTAAAACTATCATTTCTCTTCTCAGTTGATATATTGTTTTTATAATCTGCATTGTTTTTATATATATTTTAATGTGCAGGTTTGATGGTGATGGGGATGCGATTCAAATTTGTGACAGTCGATTCATCTAACAGAAGCTTGCACCAAAACAGGGAGACCGTGTTGTGTGGATGATTGTAAGCAAACAATGAAGAATTAGCTCAATCCATTAAAAACCCACTTCACAAATGGGCCGAATTAACCCTAACCTTGGGCCGTTTTCCAAAAAAATGCACGACCTGTGAGATATTCGAGTCGGTTTCAGCCAAAGTTTTCAGGAATTTTCTGTTACGTCCAGATCCATTTTTGGAGTTTGATAGAATTTGATCTCTCTATTTAAACAAGAGATAGGTCTGCAGGTGAGAGGTGGGGGGGTGGTCTCTGCAAGATAGAGCGAGTTTGATCCTTCTATTCTATTTCTATTTTGTAAATTTTGATGTTTGCAGGTAGAGTGGAGGCGTTGCTGCCAGCAAAATATTGTATGAAGCTTGAGTTGTCTCTGGTTTTATTATCTGTGTTTTGGGGGTGGCTGCAGAATAGAGATAGTCTTTCATTGTTCTATTTCCTATTTGTAGTTTTTATAATTCGAATTATAACCAGGACTCTCGAAAGAATAAAAGAAACTTTGTTTTCATTATTCTGTTTTCTATTTTGTAAAATTTCTGTTTGCAGAGTGGAGGAGACACTACCAGATGGAGTGGTTGAAGAAAAACATCATTGAAATATTATTTCAGTACTAGTTTTATCCCTTACGGAGGTTTTATCTTCGGAGGTGGAATGTGATTGGAAATTCTCAGACTGGTATCGTTGATCGGTATTACTTTGGATACTTTTATAATATATTTCAATATATCATCTTCTAGTTATACTATTGATGCAATATACTTGGTTATGCTTGTATTCATTATCTGATATTACACTCTGTCAACACAATATTGCTATTTGAATGAGTATGTTATTACACTTGAATTAATCAGTATTTTTATTGAAAATTTGAAACATAATAATATACATATTTATGTTTGTTTTGATTTTATTTGTATTTTTGCAATATTTTCATTATGAACATTATCTTCTATTCAAATATTTACACTTGTTTATTAATTGTTAATTAATAAAATATTCTAGAAAAGTTTAAAGTAATTGTTTATTTTAAATTATCTGTTATAGTAAATATATAGCAGAATGATTTAGTGTGGAAGATTTAAATATTTTCATTTAAATCTTACTCATTTATCCCTCTGTTTACTTGAAATATTAATTGATAATTAATATAATATTCAAATTGCTCTCAGCTGGGATAGAATAATTTAGTTAGTGTTATTTTAAGTATAGTTTACATTTAACAGTTGATAAATATAATTAGGTTAATTTTAGAATAATTATAAATCGTCTTTTAAAATTTAGAATATTCGATACAAAATCCTCAAAATCGAAGACTTTCAGTAAGATAGCAAATTTTAGGATAATTTAAGTCTTAGAAAACTAATTTTAGGGTTTATTTAAATAGAAACAAGATTATGATAAAATTTTATTGAATTTTAATTTCTCCTTAAGAGAAAAATTCAGTTGGTAGCAGGACCATAACCTGCGAGATTTTGCTATCTCAAACACACCGGAAGTTGCTTTAAGCGACTTGTGTGGGCTTAATCTCCTTAGTTGGCCTAGGTCAAAAAATCAGGCCAACAGGGTATTAGAAGCATAGACATAAATTACACCTAAATAAATGCTAGATACATTCCTACCACAAGTCAATTATAGGATATTGTCAAGAAATATTCATAGAAAGATCATTCATAGATGCATGTAATCTATTAAGAATTAGATTTATCAATCTAACATTATTCCTAGTTCTCAACAATTTAACTCAAGCTTCACCGAAGCACAACATACAACCTTAAAGACTAACAACTTAATTTTGGATCATATTAATTATGATTTTATTCCAATACTTAACATGCGCTAAAATCATGTGTACTTAATGTCAAAATGAAACCTTGTGGCCAAAGCCTTTATCCTTGAGCACACTCAATTTTAATATTTGTCTTGCCACCAAGAAGCTTTTTATCTTAGCTAAAGTTAAATATGAAATACGACATTACAGCCTTGTTTCTCTATGTATTTCAAAATTGAAACGTATGAGATAGTTTTATTAATGTCCAACAAATGACCACAAAATAAGGTCATGGAACTACAAGGTACATCCAGTGTGAATACAATATAAAAATGTGAAAGCAACTCCGATATCAATGTTGAAAGAAACAAAAGGAAAAATGGAATGAAGCATTATTAACTATTTAGCTAAGTTATTCCTTAATAGTGTAATTAAAAGATACAAAATTAGAAGTGTAGTGATACAATAGAGAGTCTGGGAGACTGGAGATTTCAATGTTGATAGAGATAGGGGGGGTGACATAATGCCAGTTGGTCCTAATGGTCGATGATAAGGGAGCAATGAGGATGACTAAGGTATAGGTTCATTGTTGGAGTCATCAATCATTATGAAAGGGTTGATGGAGAGGCAAGGTATAGGATCATTGTCAAAGTCATTGATCATTGTGAAATGGTTGATGCAATGGTGGATAATGGCATCTAGGAGGTGACCAACACTGAGGATACTGACATGGTAAATCCTACGAGGAGCATAGGAATAAGGTATGCCCACTCTCCTACCATCCAAGGTTGAAGGAAAGAAACTCCAAATAGACTTCCAATTGCTCGACTAAATTTTGGGGGCAGTTCAATGTGAGTGAAGCGCCCTACACTGGATCCACCTAGAGTTGGTATGCTTATCAATCTAGTGGTACATAGTTTGTGACTCAATGTGAAAACTCCTCCCAAACCTCAAAGATTCCAGCTATCCACCTAAGGAGGGAGATTGAGAAGGGGTTCAAGGCTCATTGATCTATGGTCTAAAGTGTCCTAATATTTAGTTAATCACTTGTTTCTCCAATCAAATGGGGAAACTTGGAGATCCTCCTAGTGGTGTCAAGACAAGGAAAGGAAAGAAGAAATTGAGATCTACATCGAGTATTTCTCTCATGTAGAGAGCAAGGCATCTCTAGTCATGATATCAAAAGAAATCGGAGAGAGAGTTCCTCAATTCTCGATCCAGGCTATGATATTATTATCAATCAAGATGCAACTGATTCTCCTCCATCATGCATATTTAATTAAAGGCCTACTGATTTCTTTAGATTTATGGATTTGAATGGAGAAATATTTAAATATAGACATATTTTACTCTTTCTTCAACCCGTTTGCATTTCAGAGAAATTCATGTTCATTGAAACTTCTTGCTCCTACTTTATGTACTATGTCAAATGCTTTCCCAATCAACAAAACAACTTTTAGTAGTTTATTTTGTCTTCCTCCTTCTTGCAGTTTCACTTCAGCATTAGCCACACTACTTAATCATGTTGTCACTCACACTTCATGTTACATACATACATCGATAAGGAGAGCTATAGAAGCACTTGAAGTTTTGTAGATTGTTAGAGGCTAGTTGCATCTACAAATTTCACCTTTTCCATTGAATGGGTTAGTTGATTCATGTAATAATTCAAAAAGTACTTGTACTCCAATTGTATTGTAGTCCATATGTGTGGAATTTTCAACTTGTTGCTAGTGTCACATGTGTCTCTCATCTAATTGTTGTTCTACAATGATATGTTCTTAGGTTGAAAGTAGGAATCAAACATTTTACAAGTTCAATAGTGACATCAATGTAACATGTAGAGACAAGGTACTCACCAACATTTGCACATTTTTCTTCTTATTGTTCTCCATGCCCTTCTCTCAAGCCCTTTTCCATTCCATCGCGGTTTTCCTTATAAGCAAAGATTTTTTTTTTTAAAGTCTAGTACAAAAAACATTATGTCGCAGATTTGGAGGCAAATATAGATGAGAATGTGCCCCATACCTTTATTTGAGCTTATCCTCTCAGAAAAACTATTCCTTCCTTGTTTAAGCAAGCTTCATTAGCCTCTCACTGAGTCTTCCTTCTTTCAACTTCTTGCAAACATTTAGAAATGAGCAAAAACACCCATTTTAATATTATATATATATTATATAGCATAACCACAATGAAAATATGAATTCATGAGGTGAAGCTCACAATTCAAGGAACACTCTTTCTACTTTCTATAACTTTGAATGGAGGAATTTGATCAAATTTTTGAAATTCACACACTTTCACAATTTGGTTCAATAATTTCTTCTTGTTTTACATGTTTTTAATACACGGAAATTGGTAAAGGTTGAGCAATGGAACCTTGACAAGCCTATCTCATGATTCTTTCAAATTTCAAAAAAATTTAAAAGATCATTACTGTAGTTTTAGAATTTCAATAATGGAATCATTTGTTTTCCATTTTACTTTGGTTCATAAGTACTTAGGATCATTTAATTTCCATTCTCTTCGAGTTTCATTAACCCGGGATGGTTTATTTGAATAATTTAGAGTCTCCAATGTTCTAATCCTTTTTAATTTCAACATTGGATCCAATTCACCCTATCAAACTAGGATACACCCTTAACTTTTATGTATTCTATTATGAATTTTTGGATTCACCAAATTGTGCATGTACGCTTTCCAAGCAAACCATCTATAAAGTATATTGTTTAATTACGTCATTAAATTGGGATCTGACGACATCTATATGCATGGGAATTATGTCTTTCCAATTGAATCATAATTGTTTATGATGCAGGCCTTTGATGAGGCAATTATAGAACTTGGTAGATTAGGTGAAGAAGATTACAAGGATAACACTTTGATCATGCAAGTACTTTGCAATAACCTCATAGTATGGACTTCACACATGCAAGTCTATATATGAGTATTGTGTTTTCTATTCTATTATGATTCTTGAGGGTTGAAATCTAATGAATTAAGTATCTCTATGTTTTTACTAGAATAAGACATGTTAAATGTCTTGTTTTTTTATCAATCAATTAGGACAGATCTCTTGATAGTAAAAAAATGGTTCTATACCAAAGTAGGTAATAAATGGTAGTGAAAATTTTATTATGTAAAGAATTTCTTTTCCTTTTAAATTGATTATATAATTTCCTCTTCCTCATATTAGCTTAATATTGACTCGGTTAAATATTCGAAGATAAGTTTACCATTGATGGTTTACTAACACATGGTTTTGGGTGTCCCATGGTATTGCGAGTGATGGAGCCTACTTAAGGGCTTGAGTAACTCGATTGAAATGTGTTTGAGAGTGGCCACTTATGGTCAGAGTGGTCAAGGGTAATAGATTCATCCTTGCTAGTTTTTCGAGTTTGTGTTTCCATGGTAAAAAGTTTCTTCTTCATTGTGTGTGCTTGCTTATTATGTTTTATCATTTCCTAACACCTCATTCCCTCATGAATGAAGAAGTTTTGGAAACAAAAAAATTCTTTTTGAATTAATATTATTTAGAAGAGTTTGGCATAAGGTGTTATGAGTGTGATTTATGTTAGGAGAAGACTGGAGGAGATCAAATCAAAGAAACCCTAAAGAAAGAGGAATTGCATTGACATATTTTTCTTAATGAAATCAAGTAGGATGGACGAAGGGGATGAATGTCAATGTCTATCTATAAATGATTGTCAATTAGATTAGATTCATGAAATATGATCAAATATGTTGTATTAGATTTTATAGAGTTTTTTTTTTTGTTTTCTACAAAAGTGTGTTAATAAAGATCTTGCAACAAATTCTCCTATTAAATTTGTTTCCCTGCAAAGTAATATTTTTCCAAGTTTTGAACTCCTATAATATCATAAAGGTAGGCTTAAATGAAGGTAGACTTAACGTTATTATTCAAATGTTAATTTTGGTATTGGGAAGGATCCATGTTTGTTTCCATAGTGTGAGAACATAGTGGTTTGGTTGTTTACAATTAAGTTCCATGGATCTCAATTAGAATATTTAAAACTATTTAATTTAACTATAGTGGAATATTTCAAATTAATTCTTATTCTAAATATAAAAAACAATTTAAATTTGTTCACAAATAACTACTTTAATGATTAAATCATTCTTTGTTATGCTTATGTATCATTGTATCCCTAAAGAAAAGTGAATTTTTGTATGTATTTGGACCCTAGTTTTAATTTTGAGATTACGAGAAAGCTATGATGATATTATGGATCAAGGTGTCACTACTTATCCTCTAACGTGTCTTTATGATTTCTTCAAATTTAGAAATTTGAATGGAGAATTTTTGAAGGTTTTTTTTTAACTCTTTCTTCAACCTATTTGAATTTCATTGAAATATTAGAGAACGTCATTCCAAAAATTCAATATATTATTATTATGAATTGAATGCTTATAAGATTATTTATAAATATTTAAGGCCAAAAATACCCAGCGCGCAAGATATTATGAGAAGTAGCCAACACAGAGAGGTGACCGCCACAGGCTCCAGAGTGGAAATCATTTAAAACAATCTCAATATATTATTATTATGAATTGAATGCTTATAAGATTATTTATAATTTTTTGTTTATACATTTTAAAAGTTCAATATTATTTTTATTAAGAATTCCTTGAATAGCCATAGTTTGTTAGCACATGTATCAAATTGGCAAGTTCAAAGGCACCTTATTATCCGCGTCTAATCCCCCATGCTACGACCAGAAAATGGTCCAGAACTAGGAAGCACCCTTACAGATTGAAGCCTATGTGGTAGTTAGCGCCCATTGAGGGGAGGTGCGCAAATGACTTCTTTTCTTTTTGACAATTAAGAAGTAGCATATGGAGGAGGAGACGCGAATGATTATAAGATTAGTTATAGAAAAAATCAATAACATAGTTTAAGAATTCAATATTCTGTTTATGAATTTGAATAATTATGGTTATTTTATATAAATAATTCAAAAGTTCAATAACTTTTTTTATTATGAGTTTGATTTTTATTTTTTTTTTCGCAGAAAAATACATAATTTTTTTATAAATATAACAAACTACATATTTCATATGCTATTACATCATTTCTATGATTTTTGTATATAATATTTTCACAACTCAATGTATCACGCTAAAAAAACATAACTTTCATCATATACCTACTATCTTAAAAAATTCATAAACTCCATTTAAAAAGTAACTAAAATAAGGCCATTTCAGCCAACTTTCAATAGTCCATCACTATAAGGATATGTCCCTCAAAGCACAATACAAAACACAAAATCTATAATTAAGAATTAAACATTTTTATGCAATGTACTATATAAAACCCTAATAATTAGAAGAAATAGTGAAGTTTATAGATCTTCATGAAAGGGAGGATAAAAATAATCATAATGTTGTGCCACCCTTTCTTATGAAATGTACCACTTCCCATATTGAAATTGAAGACCACCTTTAAAAATCCTATATGCAGTCACATTTATTTCCCTATAAATAGGTTCAAAAGATAAGTTAGTAAAATGTGTACTTAACCTCCAAACCTTCTCCAGTAAGGCAAGTAACAATAAATTCTAACATTATGGTTCCTTTTTTACCCACAAGATCACATTTAATGAATCCCCAAAAGCTTGTAATGTGTCCAACCCTTAGTTTTAAAGACATTAGCTTGACCGATTTGCTTGTCCCAAGACCTAGTCCAGCTTGAAATTAAAAAAACCTTTCTTCATTAATATACACTATACCCCTTGGTCCACAAGTACATGGTTATTCTTAAGCTACCCCATTAAAGAAAATCCCATAACCTATCCTATCTATTACTTCCATTTCTACCTATCCAGTTTTTTTGGATCTAATTAAATTGTGGGAAGAATCTCAATACACTTAGACTTTGTGTTGCACTAAGAAAATGATTGGGGGATTTTCCTTTATACAAATCATTATTGTTTTGGGCATGTGTAATATTATTTGCATAGGTGTGGGGGGGTTGTCGTCTGTACAACTAATTCTAATGATAGCATCGTTTAGTGCTGACACTGAGTGTTAGGCCAGTGTTTGCACGAGCGAAGCGAGTTTGAAATTTTTTGGGATTTTCCTAAAACTATGTAATTTAATCCCGGTTAGGGTATTTAGGTATATTTATAATCTAGGTTATTGGATTAGGGTTTTGGATGCTGCAGAATACTTACATACTATATTCTGAGTGGTTAATAATCATAATGAGAAAGTGAGAGGTGCAACTCTAATTTTTGTTGGTTTTCCCAATTAAGAATTTCAAAAGTAAATCTATGTGTATATGTTTTTCTTAAAAGAATTACATGTTTTGCTTCTTTGCACATGTTTAAAACTTGCAATCATGTTCTAACTAGACACCCCATATAATAAATAGAGGTAAGGCTTTGTGCACTTAGACCTATCCATTTCCATACCACCTTACAAACTCCTATTCAACTTCTTATCCCTCCCAAACATTATTAATATCTATTTCGATTTCTTTCTGAACTTGAATTGTAAGCAAGCAAGTCATAATAATATGAGCATTTGTTTCATCACTTTTTTTTTCCAACAAAAAAAATAAATAAAAAAATTGTTCCTTGTTATTCAGTGAATCAAAGGTAATACAATTACATTGTTGATATACTGTACATATCCGATCCAACATATCTACTAGTTATTTCCATTGGCACATTCCAGATATAAAGAGCATAACAAAAACACAAGACATGTCTATCATGCCTAACCCCTCTACAAAAAAACTAAAGTTTTACAATATTTCGCTTCCCATCAGTCCTCCCACAACATCATAAGAAATATTGGCATTCATAAAGTAGATGTCAAAAAACTAAGAGGAAACAATACTAAAAAAGTTAAAACTTTCCTTAGTTAAAGGCATTGACACTGCCTTCAAAAGATTTTTCTCCTTCCATATATTTAGAAAAAACTAAAGTCCCCATCTCAAGACTTAAAGCTTCCTTTGACAGACCATATACAACCATATTATGCTCTCTATATATGTGTCTGATACTAAGGTTGATTGTTGGAGCAGAGTCCCGCAGCTACAAGAAAAGCTGCCATTTTGGCGAATAGACAGTTTGGGCGAAGACGAAGAGATAAGGAAAAGCTACGACGCCGTAGCATGTTTCTAGCTGCAGAGCAGAGCTGGAAACTATGACTACTAGGGCAGCGAAGTCAAAGGAGATGACAGTACCTGAGCGGCCGAGAAGAGAGAGCTCAACCACTGCATTGAAGGAAGCGGCGAAGACAGGAGGGTTCAGCTACCCTCATAAAGGAAAAGGAACGACAAGGCCGAGGTATTGAAGACGAAGGACAAAAGAAGGGAAGCGGTGCATAGTACCCATGGTTAGTGCTGGGAAGCATGGAAGACTGCAGAGAGCAGTGGTGTGACGGAAAGTGGCTACCTCAAGTACAGATATGCCAACTGTCACCAGTTAGGGTTTTGGGTTACTGTTGGGACAGGCCCACAGTGTTGTAATGGAGAGACCTTCGGGCCGCCTATAAAGGGATGTATTTTGTAGTGTAAAAGGTTGGCATTTTGAGCATTTTAAGCCATCCAGCTAGTCAGATTATTAGTAGTCTGTTAGTTCACTGTTATTTTGTATTGTAACAATCCGCAGGGATTGACAGAGAGAGAGAGTGAGAGTATATTGTAAGAAGGCAATATAGAGAAGAGATCTAAGAGAGAAGGGCTCCAGGCTGTGTACGGAGTTACCCAGAAGATCTCTAGTTGCATATGCGGTGCAACAGAACTGTGTACCTCTCTCAAGTTATAATATAGAAACACAGTTCTGTGGACGTAGCTTCTACCCTGGAAGTGAACCACATAAAATCAGAGTGTTATGTGATTGATTCATGTGATTGTATTTGCTTGTTACATCTGTCATTCATTACATTAACTTTTCTTACAGTAAATGTATGTATGTGTTATTCAGTTCACAGCATAGTAAAAGGATAAATACAAGTTGAAGTATTTAAGCATTATGTATAAGAGTCTGTCTAAGTTTCACTAGAGACAGTTAAGAGTCACAGTGTAAAACAGTCTTGTGCGTTGAGTCCTGTATGTTGAACACAAGTAACGCTAGGTACGCTGAGTCGCATCGGTAGGATATCGCAGGGAGGCGATATCGCACCATCAGAGGAGCTGTGGTGCGCGATACCGCGGGTTAAGGATCAAGCGTAGGAGAAGGTTACGTGTTGCTTAGGATGCGACTATGCGATAAGGATTAGAGTCATTGCAAGTAAGAGGAAACTGCGCACCGCAAAGAGAGAGACACCTCACAGGCTAAGAAGAGCTGCGAGGCACAGTCAGGATGCCATACAGAACCTGGTCGAGACACTTGAGTCTTTGGCCAACCCATTAGGATCACTTTGGGTGAGACTTCAGGCCACTCCACGATCTGTTGCCGAAAGGGCCAGTGAGCTAGGGGTGTTGTTGGTTCATTATAGTAAACCCGGGTCTGGCCAGCGACCAACATTGATGAAGGAACACTTTAAATCCACAATTTGGTCACACCAATGTTTCAGATCCAATACTTGTAAATTGGATAAAGATTTTAACCACTCAACTATGCCTTTAGAATCTCCAAAAACGACTAAACTGGGTAGTCCTAAAAGAGCATCAAAGTATAATAATATCCACAGTGATAATAATTACGCATGAGTATTTGTGCTCTTATCACAACCCATCCTTAGTTGGAAATAATGATCCTCACTAATATGTAATATAACACCTACACCTCCAATACCGAATGCCGCTACACCATCAAAGAATCCCATAGCATTGTTAAGAACCTGGGGACTGCCAAATTTTCCAGGATTTTTTGAAATCCTGGGAGTAGGATACTCTTTCAATAATGTTAATGCAAATATGACTGATGACTAGTCTCTTTTCATTAAAAATCATGGAATTTTCGAGCACGCGATATAAATCCAATTGCAAAAAATTGGTAAATATAGGTGTTTGATGTGAAGTCTTTGTCTAGGTATTTATATTAACAATCAATGTTGATGACTCCCACCTGTAGACAGTTCCCAACATCTCAACCACCCTTCCTCTAATAATTTTCCCAAAAGAACAATCAACACATAACTGATCAACAAATTCCGCTTTTGAAAGACACAGACAACGTCAATGATTTGGTCCTTCCCATCCATGTCTCATTAGATTATCCCATGTACTGATCCTGTTCTCTGCACAAATCCAAGTGAAACATTTGATCTTGACTGATATCTTCTAATGCCATAACTTCCTTTTCCACCACCCTCCTCTTAGATTGAGCTGAGAACTAACGATGTGTTTATAGGCCAATTTTGAAGTGACCTATGCATTTGTCATGTTAATAGGCCATACTAATTGGTCTTCACGATCCTTAAATGAATACCCGACCTTTTTAGTAGGCTCGTGTATCCATTCCACTCATCGTACCAGGCTCATGTCATTTCTAGGTCCACCGCTTACAACCAACACTTCTCTTTGCAATACCACTCCCCCTAGTTCCAAACATCAAAGAGAGTATACAAGCCATAATCATTTAAATAATTCACAAGTTCTGGAGATAAAACACATGAGTCTTTCATACCTACAATGGGATCCACTCCCAACTTTATTAGTTTTCCATTACCCACCTTCCAACTTAGCTCTTTGCTAATCCACTTATACACTCTACTCAAAACCATTCCAGAAATATGGCACCTTTTGTACCAATTTCAATGGGTCCCTGACCCATGCCAAAAGTGACCATTGGCCCATGTACTTAATAATAATAACCTGAATCCACATACCCTTACCACTTATGTCCTACCACAAACTCTTAAGACTAAGGAAAATGCTGAATCATTCAATATTTTTAACGTCCCAACCCCCAAAATCATAGGGTCTCACAATATCTTCCCATTTTTCCAAATGAAAATTTTGCCTGTTGACTGTATCGCTCCATAAAAAAGTATACATCTTATGTCTAATATTTCTAATGATAGAGATCAGAATTTTTGCCAGTGAGAACCAATACATCGGAATTCCACTCAAAACAGATCGGATATGTATTAGTTGACCCCTAATGGAAAGGAACTTATACGACTAATTGCTGATCTTTTGTTCAATTTTTTAATGATCCATCTCCAGTCATTGATGCAATACCTCAGTGGTTTTATCTAATACCCCAAGTATCTGAAGCAAGTCTCAATAGGAGTCATTTTAAGTGCAAGGAGACTATCGATCTGCTTGATCACCTCCTCCTTCACACCATGATAAAGAAAGGAAGAATTCACCAAACTAATTCTCATACCAGAATCCGAGCAAAATAAGTTAATAAGAGACTTAAAATCCTCCATTTCTCCACAATTCCTCTCCCAAATAAAACCACATCATCAACAAATAGTAGATGTGTGATGGCAAGCATAGAGGAATACTTGTTCCCTTTAAGTTTTCCTTTCTTCTTTGCATCTTCAATCAAAAGACTTAATCCCTCGATAACCAGCAAGAAGAGGAGTGTGGACAATCAGAAGTCCTTTCTAATACCACATGTAGCATTAAAGAAAGTGGTCGAATATCCATTGATGAGCACCAAGAAATTTTTCGATGTAACACAAGACATAATCCAATTTATAGTACATAGTTTTAAACCCACCTGTAATAAAATGAGTCTTAAAAAAACCGAGTTGACCCTGTCATAGGCCTTAATTAGGCCCTTTTTCAGCACCAAAGCATCCAACTTCTTCACTTTAATAGTGTTCAACACTTCCTGAGTTATACCCACCACTTCAAGGATCTGTCAGTTTCTTAGAAAACCAAACTGTTCCTTGGATACAACCTCAACCAACATTGATTTTAACCTATTAGCAATGATCTTTCAGATCACCTTATACACCAAGTTACAAAGAGAAATAGTTCGATAATAAGAGAAAGAAATCGAATTCACACACTTTGGAATAAGTGCTATGAAAGTTGCATTTATAGATTTTCATATGAAACCTTTAGTTCTCGACTACTCCACATCATCCAATAGATCATTCCCAACCCAATAAAAAAAGCAAGGAAAAACTCAACCATCCAACAATCTGTACCATGAATTTTGTCCTTGGAAAATCCTTTAAGCACAGTTTCCAACTTTTCTAAAGTGACAGGTTTGTCAATAGCCTTCGCTTCTTCACTTCCGAAAAAAGTTGGTAAGGTTTGTATAACCTGAAGCTGCTCCCCAATATTCGAACTACCATCCTCTATGAAATGGTTGGAGAAGTGTTTTACAACTTCCTTTTTCAATTGGTCCTACCCCTAGTAGGAAACCCCATCCTCATCCATAAGATCCCATATCATGTTTCCATTACATCTAGAAGAAGCATAAACATGGAAAACTTTAGTGCTTGCGTCTCCTTTCTCGATCCAGACCGCCCTACATTTCAATATCCAAGTCTAGATTTCAATATCCATAATTTTTTCCCTACGTACCTTCAAGTTTGAGAGAAGCAAGGAGTCCTCCTTACAAAAAATACCATCAAGATGTTGTTGAAGTATCAGTTGAATATCATTGTCAATCTTGAGCAACTCACTAGCCTTACGATGTTTCATCTCTTTCTCCCATACTATCACTACCTACATAAGCTTATTCAGTTTAAGGATCAAGCCATACATCACATCAAAATGTATTAATGGACCAAATTGATCGAAGCCTTTTGTATCAATAGCTTAAACTAATCCTTAATCAACCAAGAGTGATTGAATTTGTTAGGATACGACGACCTATTGAACTTGTCCTCCTACTCAAAACAAATAGGATAATGATATGAAATAACAGAAGGAATCGAACAAGATCTATACCTATAGAGAGAGGCCATCACAAATTCAACAGAAATGAATCTATCAAGTCTACACTTACTGATACCTTCACTCCCAATGCATCCATTACGCCAAGTTGGTCCAAAATTTACCACCATTCACGTTCTGATGAGGAGTTGTGTGAAGAAACCTGATAAAGGATCAATATGAGCCTTAGCCCCCCAAATTTCTGCATTGGATAACGTAAAAATTAGGTCACCTGCAATGATTAGATTAGGGTTATTAAAAATACCCCCATTCACCATCAAATTCCAGAATAGTTCATGGTTAAGGTAAGGCCCATAACAATTTAATAAAGAAAAAGGACAAGAAGAACCCTTGAAAACTGCTTGTAACAAGATACCTACCGAAGTAAGTAAATCTTTACACTTGACAAATCTAGGGTTCCATGCCGATAGGAGACCACTGGATAGTCCCACAAAGTCTTCCGCACTAACTCCCAATCTGATCTTATCTTAGCAAAGGATAGTAATGCGAAATCACGAATGCACGTAGTTTCTTGAAAGAAGATTAAATCCGGTTTGACCATATCCATCAACAGTTGGAGGGATTTTAGTTTGTTTGGCCCACCAAACCCCCTAATATTGAAAGACATAATACACATTAGATAACCATCTCTGAGCAAAAAATGGCTCTAAGTGCCATGGAGGAATATGTAGGGTTTAGTGAAGGCCCAACCCTGGTTGCCTCATTTAATTTGTTAGAAGGGGGGTATAGGCACCTCCCTCGCAAGACTGGATGGTCGAGGGGTTCCTGCCCTTTTTTTCCTTGCGAATAGTGACATTATGGTGCTGAATGGATGCTAAAGGAAGCACCGAAGGGGAAAGAGGAGTTTTGTTCGAGAAAATAGGTAAATTTTCATGAAAATTTGGATCTTTGAAAGAAAGCAGAGAGAGAGGGATGGGAGGGGAACAAGACGTGATTTTTTTAGGAGTAAAGAAACCAAATATCCCATGACCAATAGAGGAAAATCATCCTTAGAAAATATCGAGTATCCCATTGTAACCCTGTCCCCAATGGTAGTTCTCAAACCCTCATGCATAGTTCCTGGAGCTCCCCGAACCCCTACCCCAAAAGCATACTCTAAAAAAAGGTAACAGGAGAAACCCCAACTACCAAAGGAGACCTCAATCCACCCTCCTCGATATTACCAGACCCTTCAAATGACAAAAAGGCTTTGACTCTATAATACCCGTAGTCACCACCCCAGAAGGTAATGAGGATTGAAAGTTCCCTTTCTACACAGAATCAATAAAGAGAAGTTCTCCCTTATTTAACCCTTCATAATCATTGGTGATTCAGAAGAGAACATACCTGGTACGCGCACCAAAATTAAGTTGGGTGCTTCATCCACCGCAGCGTCCACAGAGTAACCCAGCTCCAAACCCTCATCAACCAGATCAGTCCTAAAATAATTTTTCCCTTGAAGCAATTGCAGACAATGTTTCTTGGGATGTCCCGTAAGTCTACAGAGGTGGAAACAAAATGTTATTTTCAAATAAGCCACTGATTGAACAAACATTTTCTCCCCCCACTGAACCTCCATCTCAGCCGGAAAGCCATTAGAGACATCTAATTCCACCACAACCTTCACTGTCCATTTATCGGAAGCATGGAGCATTTTCCCATCCAGAGCCACAAATTTCCCCAGGGTATTTGCCAAGCCCACCAGAGCCTCACGATTCCATAGAGGGAGCATAAAAGCTGGTAATATCACCCAAAGATGGCGCTTAGTGACCCGTTACCAAACTGGATCAAAATTCGGATGCCAGTTTCTCAGAACCAAAGAACAGGTGCGTATCAACCACAAGCCTTCCAAGACCCTCGCCACATCGAAATGTCCTAGATAAATAAAAACCAACCATCCATTCGTAATCCGACTCACAATTGGGGCATAATACAACAATGGTTTCCACTGCAGGTTAATCCAGTTTACTAAACCCTCCTTATCCATTCTCACATACTCTAGCCTTCCTACCAAAGCCCTATTGCAGAGTGACTCCACCTTGTCCATACCCATATCCCTTCTAAGGACATAACGCCTTCTATAATCCAAAGCTTTAAATACCTTGACCTTGCGTCGGTGCTTGTTGAAACTAATCAACAACAACCCATCATTCCCTGGTGTCTCAAAAACCCTAACCCTCGGCTCCTTTTGACTACTATCCAATGCCATAGACGAGGAAAACGTCACCGGATAGTCCGGTAAAAACCAACCAAACCCTAGCAGTATTCACAAGTGCTCAACCATCCTAAGCACCAACCCCTAAAGTCATGGACATGTCAAAAACACGTATGACAAGGAGATCTAAATAGAAAATCGCCAAACCCCGTGAGACCTTAGGTAAAACCAGCCAAACCCCTGAAAAAAATGGCCACAAAACAAGCCCCAGGAAACCATCGAGGTTGAATAAACCTAAAAGTTAGCGACAACAAACCACAATACATAATAAAATACATGACAAAAAATTCCCACTTTGATGCATGGTTGGTACTAGACCCTCGTGGATAACGAGAGATGACTCCATGTCTGTCTAGATCCAGGTAGTCAACGAAAAATACTCCTCAAAAACCTTAACAGATCCCCAACAATAAACCATAAGCCGTCAAAATAGCGCAGAATCATCCTTACCTCAATGACGCCCCAAATTACTCAAAAAGCTACAACAAAAACCAGAGTCGAATCCCCACTGCGAGCTCACCATCCCGATTTGTTTCCTCACTCAAACATCATAGGGAGCACTTTCCTCGCCCTTGAAACGATCTCTTCTGCATTATATCCCGTGTTAAAGACTTTATTATTCAATTAATTAGATTTATTTTATTATTTTACTTGTACAATTACATATTCTAGTCCACAACTATAAAGTAATTAGATACAATACTAATACAAACATAGAAAATTTAATATAAATATAAAATATATTAATTCACTTCTATGCGCTCTTCTTTTTTTCTTTTAAGAGTAGAAAAGAAAGCTTCAAGTTTCTAAGCAAGGGATTCAAGTTTGGTTCCATGCTTAGAGAAGGTATAAAGGCACACAATTGGTCATGCAAGGAGTATGTGGATTCTATCCATTACATTCCTATTTTCTCATTAAAACTTTTTATTACATATATAATAGTTGCGTAAAGGAGGATTATTTCATTACTATATATAAACTTTCAGGTATCCACATGCACAAGGTGTAGGTATATGTAGGTATTCACATATATAAGGAATTTCCTCCTTTTTAATTGGTTTTGGTTTTGAAATGTATTTTTCAATTAATTATATTTATTATTTAATTTTAAAATTATTAAAAATAGAGATTAAGATGCACACAACTTTTGTTAAATATATCATTCTTGAAATTTTTTTTCATTGATGAGGGTTGATAAGTTCATAGGTGTAAATAATTCCTAGTTTTAGAATTATAATTCCCTATTTTTCCTCATGTTTTTCCTACATTCAATTTGACTAATAGCAATTTGAACACTATTAAAGAGTTAAACATAACCACTTGTTTTTCCATTGTTAATGATACTGTAGGATTTATCTCCCATTCCTTTTTTAGAGAATTGGATCCATGTATCCTCCTCCCTTTCCCAAAATAGTTCTATGGTAATGAAACCAAAGAAAGAGAAGGTGCCTAAAAAATCATGACCATATTGCCTCTATATTAAGAAGGAACGATAAAAGTTGGCATAACCATGAATATAGGTTCTACTAAAGTCTTGTTTTTTTCCAATGGTGGTCCATCTTCAAATATTTCCACTACGAAGGATTCCTATTATTCCCTTGGCCGTCTATGAATAATTTCTCTTCAAACATAAGGTTACCACACATATATGATAAAAAAATTGGATAAAAAAGTTAAGTTTTTTTGTCAAAATGTGTTAGTTTTCCAAGCATCTCTAGAAGGGTTTACACCATGTTTGGAGTGCCTCATGAGACTTGGGGTACATGGTGTATGTTCAACACTTAGATGGTATCAGATGGATTATCACATGAGAGATGGTTCGTAATGGATTTGCATAGTTGAGGTAACTTGCTCAATGATTTCTTAACCTTAAATGGTTCTTGGTTTGGTATTCTTCCCTTAGGCATTGGAGTTCTCTTGATAGTTTGGTGGATTCCCTTCATTGTGCCCAGATGGGGAGTTCACTGGGTTGGAGAATTCCCTACTTGGGAGGAGGATCCTTATGCACCTTGGAGAAGGGAATTGGTCCTTAGATGGCATGGGATTTCTTGGATTCATGTTTGAAGGCTTGGAGTTGGCTCAAGAATTCCCATGCTGCAATAATGCTCTAGTATGTGGTAGTTAACCCACAAAGTACATTTCTTGGGAGGATTGATGGACTCGATGGAAGTTTGTGAGGTAAGAGTTTAGACTTAGCTTGAGTAGCTACATCATCTTAGAGCCCTTATTGTGTATGACATATGGAGCATGGCACATGTACTTAGAGTTTAGAATGTAACTTGTGTGACCCTACAAGTGCTCAATATAAGTTACTTGTAAGTACTTGGGCCCACATAACATCGTTGGCCTCCATTACCTCTCATATAAATAGAAGAAGGAGAGAGTAGTTCTAATTCAGTATTCAGTGACTCACTTGTATTTATTTTTGTGTTGAGATTTCACCTTGGAGAGGAGTGAACACAAGTCATATCTCACTCTCTTGGCTTTCTCTTGTACTTGAAATATCTCTTTCTCTCTCTCCATCTCTCTTCCTTGAGTTATTATCCTTTCTTGGTCTTCTTGGAGTATCTTGGATCATATTGGAGGTATAGGGCCATGGTTTAACCATAATATATTGGAGGTAAGGATTTTGTGATGAAACCCTAGGGTTCTTTTGTTTTAGAAGAAGAGAAGAAGATGTCTTGCCTTGGAGGATGTGTTGGAATGATCCTTTCATATTGGAGCTCCATGGTAGAGATATGGATTACATATTTTCCCTAGCCAGGGTTTTGGTGAGGTAGTGGATTTGTGCTAGCCTTCAGAGAAGTCTATGGTATGTACATATACTTCATCTTGAGTATATAAATGAAGTTTTAAGTTGTCCAAAACTTGTGCAATTTCCAAATTTGATTTTCATCTAGATATGTTCTTTGTGTGTTGTTATTTACAATGATATACATATTAATGATTTGACTCAAGTAAAATAACAATTGTTAAGTGATCTAACATATTCATTGAGGAATGGAAGGTGTTTTGTTTCTATTATACCTGCTGTTGTACTATTGTTATAATTGTTGTAACATATCAATTTCAATTCTAGTTTATGTGGGATAAGCTCCTAGAGCGATTAAGCTTATCCAAAGTATTTAATATATTTCATCCTTGGATTTCCTATAAGTGAAGACAATTTGGAAGTGAAATATTGTAATATTTCTATTGTTGTTTTATATACTATTTTACGACATCACCGAGGCTGAAATTTCATAGAGTTAACATTCAGGAAAGGTTAGAGGCAAAATATATATTTTGTATTGAAAGTCAAATACCTTGACTAGTATTGGAAATTTTACAAAAGGTTGTCTCCACAAACTATCTCCACAGTCCAACACAATTTCGTCAAGAGAGCCTTGGCACACACACACACATGCACATATGTATTGCAAACATTATCAATGATAGTTTTTGGGCCCATGGTATTGCAAACATTATTAATGATAGTTTTTGGGGTCATGGTAATGAACCTGACCAAATAATTCACAATGTCTATTACAATATGGCTGCCGACCCAATATCCTAAGGTTAAACTATGTTAGAAAATCCATGTCAGTACATTCACCAATACTTTCATATAATATGCATTAAATCCATGGTGTCATAGCTTCATAAAAAGACTTGCACTCTCTATGAACCGAGGCTCGTTAACTAGAACTTTGAGTACATCATGTTGTGCAATAAATTTTAAGTTGAAGAAACTTTTGTGTTTGGATGGAAAACCACTCTAAATTGCACGAGGAATCCCTACAATACCTCTAACTATTACTAGAGACTGTTCAACAAAGAAAAAACACCATGGAACTTGTAAATTAGGCCACATACTAAAAAATACATTTCCTATTTTTTTATTGGTGTAAGATCAAGCTTTAAGGTTGGAACCAAATCTGTCTTCTATATACACAAGGGGATGGAGGGTTTATTATAAAAAACTAGGAAGGAGTTTCACTAAGCAAAGAAGGGTTTTCTTAAAAACGATATTGCATTGCCTTTGTTTTACCCTCTAGAAGGATACCAAAATTTAGCTTTAGAGGAGTAGGTTGTTTCTTGATATACATTGCAAAGAGAAAAAAATGTACGATTGGGTTATCCTTATGTATGGTATAAACAACTAAAGTACAACAATATTCTATATACTTTCCAACAAATATCAATTATTGGTAAATCAAATAAATACACACCATAACCTTAATCATGGCATTCATAGAAAGTGACTATCTGTATATGTGTGATTCTCCCATATTTCATTACTATTTGAAGAGAATGCATGATTGGATAATCTAATACGGGAAAGAAAACTAGAATCTTTAACCAAGTTAGACAATGCAATGCAATAAGTGTTGTTTGAGATGCCATTGGTCTCAACTCGATCTAGTGAAATAATAATAATAAAAAGAAAAAAGAAAAAAATAGGAACATACAAATTTACAAAACCCACTACTAGGGAGATTCTTCAATAGAGGGATGCCTCTCCTTAAATTTTGTATGGAAACACAACTAGGATAGCCTTTGTTGAAATTAAACTAAATAGAATTCAAAATGTTAAATATAAATCGTTCAATACTAAAAATTAATTAATTGCATGTTTTTATAAAAAAGAAAATGATTTTACATATTAAAGAAAAACACTAATCAAGTATTCTTGTGCAACGACATGAGTTAACTTGATAATATGAGACCTCTCACTAAGGACTAAATTTTGGTTATTAGTCCCTGCCCCCGGGCTGGCAGGGACTCTATGAATCGGCTTGCCGCCGATTTCATTAATCTGCACCAAAACCAAAGCAATTGTAAAACATTTATCCTATGTTTTTCAAGACCTGCTATAAATAACCTTTTTACTAAGCAATCAAAATACTCTGCTTTTTTTACCAACCAATCACTAATTTCCTACTCTTATTTGGCCTCATTTCGAAGCAGAGTACCAATTTTTTGTTTAAAAACATATGTTAGAGTTAGAAATTGGTAAACATTTTTTAAGATATGCATTAATGCTATCTATGAGATAGCATTATATGCTTAACATTTAATTTTATGTATAGTTTATGAAGTATCTTGTTCGTACTTCTGAACATGGTGGTTGTTTTGTCCGTGTGAAGCTGCCAAGCTGCCACATAACACTGCAAGGTGGTACGTGTAGCTTGAATTTGTCACATAATACACATAAAAGTACACGTATATGGATACAACCGCAAATGACAGATATCTTGACATCTGCACACATCTTAAACCTGTCACAAAACATGAACATGAATCATGTAGTCCTAACACGTAACAAATTTGTGGAGACTGTTCTAGTTTTCTTCTAGATCATGGAAAACCATGGGAAAACTATATTGTACATATTTTTACATGCTAATTTTCTTGTGTCATGGAAAACTGTATTGTAGAGGTGTCTCACCTGCCATTTGGGGGACTGCAGCATGGTCTTCCCTTTCAGTCCAGTTTCTTCTCTGCAACGACCCAGTCTCCAGTCCAGCTCTGGTTCGAATGCGGTTGGGTGACGCTGCTGTTTCTAAATTTTTCTGAACTCTTTCTACTGTCAAACTTTATGGGAGATTCAAATATTAGAGGAGCCTCAACAAGCGGCGCGGGGATTAGAACCTGCGACTGAGATGGTGGCGACCATACCAAACGGTGGCATATAAATGTATAGAATAAGCATATAAATGTATAATTATCCTTCTCTAGCTACTTATTTAATCTTTGTGTTTCTCTAGAGTTTTCTCCATGCTATGTTTTCATATGAGACACCTGAGCCCTCAGCACGTCCAGCTGATGCTGTTTCTGGCGCCGGCATCTCCTGGCAGATTCTCTATTAGATAACATCCTTTTATGCTTCCTCTCGTCTATCACTTCTTGCTCCTCTGCTTCATCAGAGGCTGAATTGCTCCGAAAATGTAAGATCGCTTCTCCATTCCTCCTGGAGCATGCAACGAATTCTGAGTTGGGCACTTCTTGTCCACTGATCTCTTTGTGAACATTAATATTTTTTCCCTAGGCACATTCAGATTGTCATAAAATGGCATATTGCTATATTGGGTGTTTCCAATATCATATATTTCTCTGCTAATTTGTGCTAGTTTCATTGAGATTACTGTTTGATTTGATTGAGAAACAAGAATCTAATTAGACTGCAGGTGTGTGAAAGAGGGAAAACCAGGAAAATTTTCTGAGTTTGAGATGATAATCACTGTATCTGTTCCAAAATATGAAAAAGTTTCTACTGTTGATGTTTCTGATTCCATTACAGCTCTATTGATTTGGATTGGAGATGCAGGCTTCATATAGCCAATTCAGCAAGATCTAAAATAATTGCAGAGACAAAGTTTGGGTGTTTCCAAGAAAGCCCAAAAGATACAATCCTGTACCGCCAATAGGAAGCAATAGTGAAAAATAAGAAAATTCTTATACTATGTAGTATAGAGGCAAAAGTATATACAACAATGGATTCAAATGCTTCCAGGTTCAGAATCTTTGGCAACTTAATACACATAGGATGGCTCTAAGCTGAGGAGCAGAAGCTAAGGAGGGTAAAACATAAAGACCAATAGCAGAAGCTACAGACATAAAAGCAAAGGTGGCAGTTTAAGCGCTTGATTCAGAGGCAACCAGTTTGAATTATCGATCGATACCCAGGTCTGTTTGGATGGATTCAGTTCCATTGGCAATTTATAGCAACCAAACAAATCAAGTTAGCCTACGGGATCTTGAATGGTTATTTCTGATTACCAAATAAATAACAGATGAGCACTTCAAAATTCGGAGTAAAGTCCGGATGGAGCACTAAGATATGGAAGGACAAGCGAAAGCGTCCGCATTCATATTGGGATACGGAAGGACAAGCGAAAGCACTGAAGCGCCAACACGTAGAGCCAAAGCTGTAAGGGTAATGGCATCCATGTGGGAAAATCAAAGGACAAGGAAAGAGCAGCATCGTACGAGACATGCAGAAGCAAAGTTATTGCAGACTCTTTCCCATACCTACTGCAAGTTAGCCAGTCAAAGCATCCTTCCATATCTATAGTAAATCGAAGTGTTCATTTCTAGCAAATTCTCTACCGCAATCGTTGCATCCTCTCACGTGAAGAATAGTTGCAATGAAACAAAAGGTGAAGAATCTTCTTTACAATTTACAAAAAGAAATACAATTTACAATTTACAAGATCATTCTATTGTTATACTAAGAAAACTATAATTAATTATTTTTACCTTGTTCCACAGTAGTGATTTGAAGATTGTTGTGCATTTATTCTCCCTAGCTTGTTAAGCATCGGTCTCCTCTTCATCTCAATGCATGTTTACATTTCTTCATCAATAGGATCACATTAGATAATTATAACAACAAAATTCCTTACTAGGTTTTCAAAATTGTGAACTTAACGTTTTCATGAAAAATTGGATGAGTTATGGTGTACTAAATTGTTTTTCCCTCAACACAACTAGTGAAATCAATGATCCAGCTTAAAAAGAAATCCGAACAAGAGCAATACTCTGTGTAGCTGCTTAATAGTAGCTACTTAGCTTAACTATTTTTTAGAGAGAGGTGGATGTGCGAAACAAACCTTCAAAATATCCAAATATCCAGCATCTTTCCTGAGAACAGCTCTCAAATACCTTCTGCACAGTGCATATTCCTATCTCTCTCCAGTGCATATTCCACTCTCTCTCCAGTCCAATGAGAGAGATCAAACTCGACCTCTTACATGACCTTCTCAACTCAAACGAGATTCCATACAAGGGACCTCAAGTCACTCATTTGACCCCTGAGCATATAAATACTCCTCTCTATATTTCTTCCATAACATCTCTGTAAAAGCTATGACAAACCAAACAAATAAATACTCCTCTCTATATTTCTTCCATAACATCTCTGTAAAAGCTATGACAGACCAAACAGATGCAAGTTGGGATCGATTATATGCACAAGAGAATGTTGTCCCATAGCCCAAACATATACAAACTGAGTTCAGACTAGGTTTCAGAGTGAGCTAATTCCACCAACATTGTCAAATTGAGTGAATGAACTGCTTTCCAGAAGAAAAAAAATTGAACAGATTGTTCCAGTTCAAGTTTCAGTGCTTCTGTATTTTTTATTTTTTGCTTGAGCTAGTTACTGTCTCAAGATGAAAGCACCAGGTGGAGGATTTCTTGCAAAGGAAAACTTGGTTGCACTAACATCTTGCTATGTGTATAAGACATGCATTGACATGAAATTATTTTTATGGAACGTGGCTTTTCACATTTCCGTAAAATGAACAAGTGGCTTGAAATTTTATCAAATTGTGAATTTTGTTTTTATCTATATTGTAAACATTTGTCTTACATGACCTTCTCAGCTCAAACGAGATTCCATACAAGGGACCTCAAATCACTCATTTGACCCTTGAGCATATAAATACTCCTCTCTATATTTCTTCCATAACATCTCTATAAAAGCTATGACAGACCAAACAGATAAATACTCCTCTCTACATTTCTTCCATAACATCTCTGTAAAAGCTATGACAGACCAAACAGATGTAGGTTGGGATCGATCATATGCACAAAAGAATGTTGTCCCGTAGCCCAAACATATACAAAATGAGTTCAGACTAGGTTTCAGAGCGAGCTAATTCCACCAACATTGTCAAATTGAGTGAATGAACTGCTTTCCAGAAGAAAAAAAATTGAACAGATTGTTCCAGTTCAAGTTTCAGTGCTTCTGTATTTTCTATTTTTTGCTTGAGCTAGTTACTGTCTCAAGATGAAAGCACCAGGTGGATGATTTCTTGCAAAGGAAAACTTGGTTGCACTAACATCTTGCTACGTGTATAAGACATGCATTGACATGAAATTCTTTTTATGGAACGTGGCTTTTCACATTTCCATAAAATGAACAAGTGGCTTGAAATTTTATCAAATTGTGAATTTTGTTTTTTATCTATATTGTAAAAATTTGTCTGACTTGAGTAGATTGACAGCAATTACGCCACTTCTAGGAGCCTATCACAAAGATCGAAAAGGGGAAAGAAGATTCTCACCTAATCTCTGCTGGTACCTGTCCATTCCCTGAGCATTATGAATTATTAATTATGTAAAATCAAAGGAGTAGCAATGTCGTGCCCACCCAAGCTCTCCATGTAGTAAGTAAAAAAATTGTAATAAGGAGCAACACCAATACTCCTTATTCATGGATTCAAATCTGCCTAGGTACAAATGCTGGAAATGGTTGCAAGCTACCACAAGATTGCTTTAGTACTGCCCTTGGGTTCAACACCTAATACTGCTGAGTTAACTTGTTATTTTGCAGGTCACCTGAGGAAGGGTACAGTGCTAGGGTTTTTACTGACGGAAAGCCCTCCAGAATACATCTCAACGCTTTCTTCTCATAGCCGCTTTCAATCATTGCAAGTGGATCAATAATCTCAACCCTATTTCCTCCTTCGATTTCAATAGATGCATAATCACAACCGGTAGTAATTTATAATGGGGATAACCTCAACTCTTTCTTTTCATAATCTCAACCCTATTTCCTCCTTCGATTTCAATAGCTGCATAATCACAACTTGTAGTAATTTATAATGGGGATAACCTCAACTCTTTCTTCTCATAGCCTCTTTCAATCATTGCAAGTGGATCAATAATCTCAACCTTATTTCCTCCTTCAATTTCAAGAGCTGCATAATCACAACCAGTAGTAATTTATAATGGGGATAACCGTAAGTTCGGCCTTAATTTAATTTTCATATCGAAGTAGATAACGATTGCATATCGGGCCTGGGAATGGACTAAGGAATGCAGGGCATGTACTCCACTTGTTGAATATCTCGTGACAACAACTTCAGGCATGGACTGAGGAATGCAGGGCATGTACTCCACCTGTTGAATATATCGTGACAACAACTTCCCTAGTAAATAAATCATATATATCGTGTGTGGAATGCAAAACCCACTCCATAATACTTTTAATCTATTCCACCTTATGCTCTCACACGTATAATACATAAGAATCCCACATGTATTGATCGATTTAATTCAAAATGGTAGGTGGCATGTTTGGTAAAACAGTGTAGTAAGAAGAGCTTTAATAACAATCATAATTTTTTAATCTTATAATATTATAATCATAATAATAATAGAGTTGGTTTCCCCGCCATTGGTTTCAGGCAATGTTTCACTGAGGAAATTCAACACTATAAGCAAATATAAAACATTACAAAACTTCAACTCCCAAAATCAGCAGAGTTATAACACTAGAAGCAAATATGAAACATTACAAAACTTCATCTCCCAAAATCAGCCGAGTTACAACACTAGAAGCAAATATGAAACATTACAAAACTTCATCTACCAAAATCAGCCGAGTTAAAATTGTGTCAACTTTCTCACTGTGTACTCGTTGGAGTTTTCCATGAGTACGAATTCTATATCCCTAAGCTAGTTGTGAAATCTAGCAGTATTCCATCCAAAAAGTGTTACTGGATCCTATGGTCTATACCGTAAACCTTAAAGAAGTCAGCAAGGAAGAGGGTAATTTATTGTTGTGAATTTGGAAGAAATAAAATAAGTCTAAAACGATTCCAGCAACAAGTTTCTTCTTCACCTTTGATATTGTCTAAGCAAACAATGATTAAAACTGTCTCTCTTCTTCGATCAATAAAAGATAAGCATTCATAACAAACCGGGAACTAGACACTCCTACTCCTAACTGACGTTATCCTCTCTCCATTATCCTCCACTGCAGCCTATGGGTGGAAGCTCAGCGAGAATCCATTCATGTGATTGTCTAATAAAGCTAAATGCAACCACCATGTTTGATGCAACCTCTTAGATTGCTGATGGATTCTCAAGTTTCATGTTGGATATGCTCGATACATCATTAGAAGTTGGCACTGGAAACAAAAGAATTCCAAAAGGTTGCATTTGAAAGTAATCCAATGCCTCAGAATTTTCCACAGTTTATCAAATGTAGCTAATAATTATGTATTGTTTATTGCTAATAATCATTTGAACATGTGATGAAATGTAATGTTGTGTTTTGTCCCAACTTATTTATTTCCCTAGAAATTCAAAATCGTTGGTAGGAGATAGATTATAAGAATTTTCTTCGATGCAAGGAGCTATATTTGTTTTGGGTTAAAGTTATAGGATGCTGTGACATTGAAGCACAACTTTATCATTTTCGAAAAAAATTAGCTTCTATTCAAAACTTGAATGTTTTATTATTTATACTAGCTTTAATGTCTGTATAACTTTCTGATGAGGTTGTAAAACGACAAGCTTGACTAAAATTATTACATGCTAGTTAGCAATTTGGAATTTTCCTCAGACTGCACAACTACTGGGTGATTATTGATAGTGTTCCTGAATATTAACTTCAAGTATAAATTGGAATAAAGACTTATCTATCTAAAACAACATATTGCATCGAATCCATCCGCTGTATATCATGAGAGGCCTGCCTTCACCCAGAGATTCAGACAACAACCTTCAAAATCCAATCACTTGCTCTCTGTTTCATGATCCTTTGCCAAGCTAAGCCTGGTGATTCAGGTTTTCACCTCAATTCTGCTGTGAAATGGCATCCGCTGTCTACAATGCCTACTTTGAGTTCGAATTTCAAGATCCACAACTATGAAGTTTGGCAAAAAAATTCGCATCAAGTTCAAGAAACTATATCATTAAAAAATATATAATAAAATTCCATGTGTTCATTGAACATATATAATAAAATTGAAAAAAACGTGCCAACATCAAACCTATATTTCAAAAAGATTATCTTGTTAGTCTGGGGTTTAGGTTATGTTTAGCGAACTAGGTTTTTTGCTTTCTTTTTCTTCTAAAAACAAATTCGAATAGATTCAAAAAATTGCAGCTTTAAGTTCATTTAAAGTTGAAGTTTGGAAAATTTCAAATATCAAAGCTTTAAATTTGCGGAATGGAGTTCCTTTACTATCAATGTTTGTGCACTGCACTTCGTAATTTTCTACGGACAATAGATGGATAAGTAACATCCATTCTCAATGTTGTTTACAAGCTCTGGTCTGAGGAGATATCACAATGATAAAGTTATCATAGAACAATGCTAGATTCCAAATTTGATTCTCCCTCTCTACAATACCTCATTCAAATGTGTTCTCTCATGCTCCGATCATTTCTAACTGAGTACAGAGAGGTTGTTTCGAGCAGTTCTCAATAATACATAAGGCAGGGACTAGCTGCCCTTAGCAACCTTCCTTGTTTTTTTACATACTTTCCCCTTTCATAAAGTGTTCTTTCCAAATGGTTGCATGAAACAAAATATATCCGTATCATGCTTACCAAAGAGAATTGCATACTTAGTTCCTTACAACAAGTATCCAACAACTTAAGCAACCCCTTTAGATTTATAAACAAAATATATATTTTTTCTTTCAGCTAATTTTGTCTGTTGATTGGGCTAAAATTTGATCAAAATACTTTCGTTTCTTAAAACTTGACATATTTTTTTTACCAAAATTTATTCTAAAAATGAAATCATCTTCTTGACTTTATAAACCATAGTAGTAAGACTCAAATATGATTTGGTATGGAAAAAGAAAAGAATGTGTCACCAAAAAAACCTAGTATGGCTCTCATATGAAATTATGCATCTCATATTTACAAAAACATGCATCTCATGCACTAAAATTGTTTGTTATTTTGAGAGAGGATGTTGGTTAGATCTCATATTTACAAAAACATGCATCTCATGCACTAAAATTGTTTGTTATTTTGAGAGAGGATGTTGGTTAGATCTTGATTGCTCAAGTGTTTTTGAGATATGGCTATTAACCTTCCCAGTGGTTTTGATTTAAAGGCTATTGATATATAACTTATATCTGCATGAGAAAAAACGAAATTACACATATACCTCATATTGAGTTGTACAAAAACATCTATCGACACCAATAAATTAATTAAATATAACTATAATTTTTTTAAAACAAAATGGAGAAAAGAAACATGATGATATATATTCAAAATTTTAATTAATTATTCTTAATAAATATAAATGGTTAAAATTATATATCATATCTCAATGTAAGTCTATAAGGTTTAAAGTCCCAATATAGGTAATCATTCATGTTAATTATGAGCATCATATAATCATTGCATGGCCAAAGTTTTTTAAAATGTAATTTTGTTAATTAAAAGTCCTAACTAGTTTGGTATGTGGTTTGGTGATTGGTCTTGGGTTGGTACATTTCCATTTTCTCCCCAACAACTTACAAAACCCTTAATTTAGTTGATGCTCAATCGAAATGTATAATTAAATTTTATTAGGCTTAGACTCACTCTGTCTATAGCTTAGATGTGACTACATGGTTATTGGACACATTCATTTTTATCATGACATGCAAGGTTCACACTTTATTGTCACTAACTTATGGGTCCACACAAAGGTTATCACTCTTCCTTATCTCTCTTGGATCTTAAATTCTACTTGAGCTCTCTCTCTCTTGAGGAACTAGGGTTTCTGGGTCTTCCAAATTTTATCGTAGTAGCTTGGAATTCTAGGATTAGGACTTTAATTACCATTGGAGATTGGAAATTAGGGTTTTGAGAGAAAATCCTAAGGAAGATTGGTGAAGAAGAAGAGAGGAGGAGGATGTCTTTCCTTAGAGATTGTTGTGGAGAGATTCTTTCTCATTGAACTTCTTAGTTGAGCTAGAGTTTGATGATTTACACTACTAGGGATTTTTGGATAGTTGGATATTTTATACTAGCCTCGAGAGAAGGATATGGTAGGTACATGTAGTCATCTTGAGATTATATACGAAGTTTCAAGTTGTCCATGTCTTGTATAATTTCTAGATTTGATTTTCATCTATATATGTTTGTTATCCATTGTTATTTACATTTATTTATGTCTTGTTGATTTGACATAAGTAAAGGGACAAACTATAAGTGTATTAGCATCTAATAAATAAGAACATGGGTTGAGTTTACTATTGTTATATTATTATTATTATTGTTTTTGTAAAAGTACATTTTCAAATATGGATATTTAATTATAAGTATATTTCCACAAGGAGGGATTCCCATTATTCTATTTAGTAGTCTATGAATATTTTCCATTAGACTTAAGGTCACACATGTATATGATCAAAACAATTTATGGATAAAAATAATGTTTTTGTTGTAAAATGATGTTAGTTTTCCAAGTCTCTCTAATGGTGTTTACACCATGTTTGGGGTGATTCATGAGACTTGGGGTACATGGTGTACGCCAATACCTTATATGGCATGAGATGGATTAACACATGGAATATGGATGTGATGGATTTGCATATGTTAGATAGATTTATCGATGATTGCTTGAGTTAAAATGGTTGTTGGATTGGTATTCTTCGCTTAGCCATTGGAGTTCTCTTGATAGTTTGGTAGATGCCCTTCATTGTGCCCACGTGGGAAGTTCACCTAGTTGGAGAACACCCTACTTGGGAGGAGGATTATTGTGCATCATGGAGGAAGGAATTAGTCCCTAGATGGCATGGGACTACTTGCATTAATGTTTAGAGGCTTGGAGTTAGCTCAAGGATACCTAGGCTATGACAATGTCCTTGTAGGGGGTTGCTAACCCAATGGAGTGCATTGCTCGGGAGGTTCATCATAATCAGTGGAGGTTTGTGTGACATAGGAATTTGGACTTATCTTGTGTAGCTACATCATATTGGAGCCCTTATTGTGCATAACATCACCTTGGATCATGATACATGTACTTTAGAACATATCACCTAACTTGTGTAGCCATACAAGTTCTCTTTATAGGTTGCTTGTGCAGACTTGGGCCAACATATCCTTGTTGGAATCCTTTACCTCTCACATAAATAGAGGAAGGAGAGAGTCCTTATCATTAATTATTCATTCACTCATGCGTATTCATTCTTGTGTTGAGATGTGACAATGGAGAAGAGTGCACACTAGTTCTCTCTTTTTCTTTGGGCCTTCTCTTGTACTTGACCTCTCTCTCTCTCCCTCTTGTGTCATTAGGATTCCTTGGTATGCTTGGGGTATCTTGGAGCATCTTGGAGGTCTAGGGTCAAAGTTTATCCCTTGGAGATTAGAGATTAGAGTTCTATGACAAAATCGTATGATGTTTTTGTTGGAGAAAAAGAAGAAGAGAAGATGTCTTGCCTATGTAATACCCCCATTTGGACCCCTGGAATGTATTGGCTTGATAATGTAAATGTTGTAAAAATGTAATGTATGATTCCTAGTTTGGAGCTCAAGGCCCTGCTAGTGAATGCATAGAATTGGAAAAGAAGGTATTTTATATTTTATGAACCATCTTCTAGTAAGCCATGTGAAAATGTAACAAAAATGTAATATTTATAATGTGAATACAAGTCTAAAGATAGCTATGGAAGCAATGAAAATGAGGGGCTATGCTACCCACTAGGGAGAGGAGGGGGTGTGAGAGAGTCAACCCTATATTTCCAAGTGTCATATTGAGAACCCATCATGACTTTCCTTGTTGATATTTACTTTTGTTGTAAGAAACTACTTTGAAATTAGCTCAAGAATTTAATGGAGCATGCATTGAACCCATAAATTCGTATGACTAGGTATGCGTTTAGTTTACTTGACCCAAAAGTCAATTTAATTCATGGAAATTCATTTCCCTTGAATCCCCATTCCATGGTTGGACAATGGAATTCATAAATTGTAGCAAATTATGCATTCCCAACAGTGGGAAGAACATAAATCGTAACCAGTGATAAATCCATGTTTTCGAGGGTTAGAAATGCCCATAAATTCATGTGGGTTGTGAAATTTAGTGGGGTATCCAGATATATCAATCTTGGTGTGAATTTGAGGGTGTTAAAAGCCCCAAAATCCATAGGAAAACCCAAATTTGGGAGCCTGGAAGTTGAATTTTGTGTATCCAAAAGTCAGAAAATTCCAAAGGAAATTGAAGTAAAAAAGAGACCAAGGGTTCAAATTGCTTGATAAACCCAATGAAGACAAGAAATATTTGAGGGTTTAATAGCTTGGACCTTCTAATCCCACCCCGAATAGCACAAGAGGGAAGGGGGCTCTTGAGGGATTATGTAGTAGAGAAGGGGGCCTTTCTTGTGTTGGGTGTGGTATGTGATGTGGGTGACAAAGTTGGCTAAATCCAATTGAGATGTTTGTATCTTTGTGGTTGAGGTCACCGGCTTAGCATTCTCCTTCTTTATCTCTCTGCATGCTTGATAAACCTAGTTGGTATGATGTCTTAGCAAGAGAATAAACTATGTGTGGTTGTGAGTGAGTCTGTGTAGTTCCTCCTTAGTGGACATATAGCCTAGCTCAGGGGTGGCCTCTCAGTAGAGAGATAAAGTGTTGGACATAGTTCCTATGTTTGGGTGGAGCATTTCTCTTCCTTAGCCAGTTACTTGCGCAATTCCATTAAGAAGATAAGTATTTATTGTTGTATTTGAATGTGCAATAATTTTTCATTGTGCTTGTGATGAATATGTTGTATATGAATGATGCGTGTTTGTTGATCTATTTCTGTTGTGTTTAGATTTATGCATATACACATAGATTTAAATGTTTATGAATTTTATGTTATTCCCTTAGGGAGAAATTTAGAAGCCCGTAAATCATTCATGTCCCCTTCTCTGGTCAGATTGATGGGCAGGGATGTGACAAAGTGGTATCAAAGCTAATGTTTGCAGCACTGGGGTTGTTTGGGCCAAAACCAACTTACAAGTACAAAATAAAAAATGCACATGAAGTGATAATAAACATTTTGGTAAAAATCACGGGGTTGAATTAACTACTAGTGTTCAATAGAGCATGGGAATTGAACCCGTGATTCTACCAGCGGGAGTAGAAGAGGGGGTTAGAGAAGTTTGAGGAAAGCTTTCAAAATTCACAGAGCTATTAGTGGAATGAATTTTCATTCTATTATGCAATAAGTATATTTCATAAATGGAGGAAACAAAATTGTTTATTTATAAAAATGTAACTTTTTGGGGAAATTTGAGGTGGACCACACCTGTGCCATGTGGGAGAGAGGGGTATGATATGGACCACCCAAACTAGAAGGACATGCATGTAGCCAACAACAACAATCCATAGGAACTGGGGAGGGAGTTCCATGGGGGTACCATAAAAATAGGTCTGTGGGGGAGCCACATATAAGGGACCATGAGCACAACAAAGAATAAGTCCATGGAGTCTACGGAGAAGAGTTCCATGTGTACTACGGAGGAAGGTTTGCGTATACAACATATGAATGTTTGTGTGGGTGTTGCGGAGTGGAGTTTGCAAGTTTGTCGTAGAGAGGAGTCTGTGGGTGTGACAAAGAAAGGTCCGTGGGCATGACAAAGAATGTCCATGGGGTGTAGTTGAGAATATTGGTTTGTGAGGACTATAGAGAGAAGTTTTCTGTCACAAAATATTTGTTGGTGCACATCCCTGAGTGTACAAAATGTGTCTTGAGGAATAGGTCGGTAGGGAGAGGTCCATGGTGGTCGTAGACACTCATGAATGGGGGTGAAAAATTTTCTCCCAAGGAAAAGTATACAAGGCATCAAGGATCCCACTTCAGAGTTCCATTACAGGGTTTTTCATAAGTTACTAATGTAGAAAGGTAGATAGGGAAGTTTTGATCCTGCAACAACGATTCAGTAAAAGTAGGGGTTTCCATAGTTGATTTTTGGGTGCTATAAATCGAGAAATGAAACCAATATTATGTGTCAAATTGAAATATTTTCAAAAAAAATGAGGGTGTTTCCCTCGAATTGTCTTATAGTGGAAGCCACAAGGGGAAAACCCCCTTCACCCCCGTCATCCCTTGAGACATCAAGGATTCTGATAATTTACTTGTGGTGACCAAAGGACTAATGAGAGAGGAAATGTTTCACGGTGACATTAAATCAAGGATAAGTGTGCTACAACAAGTACAAAAAAATTCCAAGTATGGGAAAAAGCGCAAAAGTGAAAAGTAGTCAATTCTAGAATTTTGTATAAGTTGACTAGAGTATCAGATCAAAGATATAAAGGTTGATAAGTGATATTTTTGTATGTATTATTAGTGTTCAATAGAACGTTTTTTCTAGTTCTCACTATATTTTCCTCTACATGTGGCTGAAGTTGGTCTCTGAAGCTAATTGCACATGTAGGAAAAAGTGCATAATTAGGAAAAAGCAACAGATTTAGGAGGCTGTAACTTTAAGCTCTGGGATCATAATGAAGAATGGATATAGTAATTGGAAAATTTATCCATATGGGAAGAATGGTGCAATATAGTTATATCACGAATGAGGATTTCAAATGTATCTGTGATTCAAATAGAAAAGTGCATGTAACCTTGATTTTACAAAAAATGTCAATAGAAGGAGTAGTTTCTAGAATGAATGAAAATGATTTTTTTGTGTATTTCTCATAATGCATTGAAGCTAAAATACATGTCAATCAAACAAAAGTTTCTTATTTTTGAAATAAATTTTTAGTTGTTTCAAATAGTAGGTGGAGCGGAGCCTCTAGGCTTGATTGTGAAATAATTTCTCAATGTGGGTGACCTCCAAAGCAACCAAAATCTTTGAAAAGTTTTGTAAGATGGTACATGTGTGTGCCAAAGGTGAGAGTAACTCAAAATGAGTAGATGTAATTATACCCATACTATAGTAATGGTGCTCTCGCAATAAAGTGTAGGCATAATGGAGGAGTGATAACCATGTCTACTCATGAAAGAATAAAATATCCCAATGACATTGGTGCCATGGATAAGAATGCATCCAAGGTATTACTATGATTAATGTATGCAATTTGAATTACAAGGAAGATTCACGTGAGCTCTTGAGTAATTGAGATGGATATTATATTCCATAAGTGAATGCTCAACAAGGTATGTAATATGCAAGGATGTATGGGACATGCATATTATAGAGGTGCTAGGGTGAATCATTCTTGTGGGAAAGTGCATGCATGCTAAGAGAACTCGTAGGATATGAACCAATAACTTATGAATACATAATGAGAAGGGGTATGTAGATTCCATTTTCCAATAAGTTGTAACCGATGGAATAAGACATTTGAAGATGTGGACCTATCATATAGTTCATGATAATGATAGAGTAGCCATGAAAAGGATGTCGACCAAGGAATGGGGAATTCCCATGTGTGAATATGTGGTGTGGTTCAAAATTGTGGAAAATATTTCCATGGGAAAGGAAAACAAGTCTCATAGTTGAATGAGGCACAAGGACATATATAAAAATTGGAAAGACTCCATATGGAGTTGGAATGAAGTCGGTTGCAACACTACTAAGATTAATGAAGTTCAATAATGGTCAAGTTGGCCTTGGCCAGAATTGTTCAAAGCAATTGGAGTAGTAAGGAAATGTGAATAGAGTGCAATGAGAGTTGATGTAATGACCAAGGAATGCTACATACAATTGATAAATGGTTGTAGCAGAAATTGGAGAATGGCCTCCGTAAGGGAACATTCATAAAGAGGGAAATTTCTCACCTTGAAACTATTTTGTTTATAGCATAATAATTGCACGCTAGGAAAGTAGCAAGTATAAATGTCATGCATGTGTATTTGTATTGAATTTCTACTTGGTGAGAAAATATTAGCTTATGATCCCTTGTGTGTTTGGAAGAGAGGCCATGAATTGGATTATCTATTATGTGGAAGAGGAGTTCAATACTATGATGAGGAGTAGGAGAGGGAGAATCACTCAACTCTTCTCTTACCAATTTAGTATATTTCCTGAGTTTTATATACAGAAAAATAACACATAGGAATGTCATAAATGCAAATTTAGATAGCTGAAATGTATATGCACCAGTAGGCATATTAAGGGATAATGCATAGTGCATGCAAACATGCTTGTGCATACATATGATGTTGCAATTTGGTAAAAGTAGTGTGATTTTTCATATGCAATGTGCCACTAATGATAATTATTGTGGTTGATAATGATTTTTTGACCAGAGACAATAGAGACATGGTTGAAGATGTTGATGATGTTGTTGCATGTGACCGACAACTTTGTGAGGAAATGATGGAGCAACAAATCCATGATCAAGAGGTTGGTAGAAGGATTGTGTAGTCCTTGGTAAGAGGCCAATTGATCAAGTAACATTAGATATGTTGATGTTATCCATGTAGTTAACGTTTTATTTATGATAATTGTATAAGTGTTGAAAGAGGATGGGTAAGAATCCATTCAACCATGTTTTAATAATCATAAAATTTTATTCCTCAAATATGGAATGCATTTATGTGAATGACATCCCACAGGCTATGATGAGGTATGGGCTAGTAAGGGAAAGGAACCTTATACCATCTAATTGTTTAAAATTTATAATGTATTCATAAGAAATAAGAGAATTCCATGTGTGAGACCATGAGGATGTTGGGTTGTGAAGCCTGTAATGTCGCACGCGTATCCCATGAACTCCCCATTGGTGTTAATTTTGGATGAAACTCCTTTAGAAACAAGCAGGGAGTGAGTGAACTCCTAATGTTGTGTTTGGGTGAAGAAGGAAGGCACCCAGATAGTTAGCCAAGTCATTAAGGAGATGGTTGGGTATTCTGTTGAAAGATTGGCTAGGATGTCCAACTTACCATAGTAGGACACATGTGTAGGAACATAAATTTTGTAGAGAAATGATGTACTTCATTGGGTGCATAATCATAAGTGAATTATGTGCATTAGGTTAATTATTGGGAAGAGGTTTCCTATGCTCCCAAGAGACTGTTAAACAATGAAGGGAGTATCTTGGCATGTGAGTATGCCAAAGTGAGTATGATGACATGACATTATGGTATTCATGAATTAATGCAAGGGTGCATTGGGTGAATGTGCATTAAAAGATTATGTAATCTTGTGGTTATGCATGCATATGTGTGGGTACATATGTTGTGATTAATTATGTGAATATATGGTTGTGATATATATTTCATTGCAATTCACTAATAACTAAAATTATAGAATTATTGGTCATTTTGAGATCCATTCATGATTTTCTATGGATGCAATGGAAGGATTACACGAAGAAGTAGTCATGTTCAATGGGTAACATCAATGTTTTGTTGGGAGGACATAGTTGCATAAAAGGATATCACTGTAAAGTCAGGAGTATTGAAATTTTTATTTGATTGCATATATAATGTGACTATATATTGCAATTTTATTATGATAACGATGCATATAAAATGAATGTATTTCATTGCATTTGAGATATTGGTAGTTGATAGTGTTTGAGTTATTGTGTTCTATAATTATGAGATCACTTCAAGACTGTTGTAAAGGTTGCAATGAAAATATTATATGCATGGGTACTCATGACTTGTTTGGTTGATTGAAAAGTTTAAATCATAAGTAGAATGGTCTTGGACACATCAATGTGTGGAAGTCCATAATAAAGGCTGAAATCTACCATGTGCAAAATCCAAACAAAATGATAAAGATCTCAACGGTTGTGAAATCTAATTTCGGTAGGGAACATATTTGTAAATTTCAGATTTGAAATTTCGCTAATAATTGCTAATGGTTGTTTGGCTGATTTAGAATTGTGTCAAGTGGACATGTTGTAGGTGGATGTCCAGGTTATGGAAATAAGTGTAAAACCATAAGGGGAATAGTGCTTCTACTTACAAGATCCAAACAATATGAGGATGTCCTTATGGTTCAATAAATCTAATTTATGTACGAGACAGAATTGTAAATTCAAATTGAAATTTGATTATTACTATTATTGATTGGTTGGTTGTTTATGAATTATGTTAGGAGGACACGTTGCAAGAACACCATGTGCTATGGATTGCAAGATCTAAACATCATGAGAAGAACCTCATGTTTGGGAAATCTAGTTTCCGTATGAAATATATTTGAGAATTTCTAAATGAAATTATTATGATGACATCTCATTGTAATTGTATGTGTGAAATACATGTGACATGACGGATCTGTTTAGTAAGGACAGATGATGGTTATGTATTCAGTCACTTAGTCACAGTCTTGTTATAGCAACATAAAATATTAATAGTATTCTTTATTCAAAACAAATGTGATTTCTTATTGAAACACTAACAAATACTAACTTTAATATTCATGTGTAGATTGTGGAAGTGTAGTGATGACAATAACAAGGTGAGATCTTTGTCAAGTCAAGCTCGCATGTTCAACAATACAACTAAGTGTTAACAACACAAGATACTGACGGTTTGTTGGTTGATATATGCAGATGATAAAGGATAAGGAAAGGGAGGTCTTCCATTGTAAAGGGAAGCCCTACAATATGGTTTTTAGGATGCCACACATGAGTAGAAATTAAGGTGCTTCTACATGTTTTTCAAATATGTTTTTCATTCCCATGTTTCATAAACTTTGTGGAATATTGTTATCATAAAAATAACAAAAAACACTAGCTAGACAAAACCAAGATAAGTGTCGACTAGTAATAGCCATAATCCACCAATCTCCATGCCAAAAGGATCCTTATCCTTTGGATCTCCCCCTGACTCACTAATCACAAGCTCCTTAACCGAGGTGGGTGCAAGTTCACATCCCTCATTGTCCTACTTTGACTACATTATGGAAATGGATAACTTGAATCAAGGGAACGTGTCATTGTTAATTGTGTCCAATGATGGTGTTCATGACTGTGATGTTCTCTACAAATTTGATCCAAATGGATAGCATTATTGCATGATCCATTTTCAAACCCCATGGAAATGACTTGAACTAAGGAAACTTTGAGAATCTGAAGGGACTTGAACTAAGGAAACTTTGAGCATCTGAAGGGAATTGATGCTGACTCCGCTGCTAATAGGGCGGTTGCTATGAATCTTGGAACTCTGGTGTTGGGAGACCACGTGGAGCTCGTGAACCATCTCCCCTAATGGGATTCGAACCTCCATGATCTAAGTGTCTGATGCATGCCAGAATGGATAACAGCGCATGGCGATGGGATGGAAATAGGATGGGAAAGTGTTGTGAATTAAAGGCGGTGTGTGCGAACCTTCACCTCCTGGTTGTAGATCACAGATGAAAAATGGGTGGGCGTCATTCCTCGTGTAGTTTCCACACCATGCCTAGAGATGGCGGGGATCGGAAATTTGGCACCCAAGATATTGCAATCATGCCACACGAGTCCAACTCCTAGCCCAACATTGATAAGAACCCAATATTTGGGAAATTGGTTATCATGTTCTTTGATCTCCCTCTCTTAGCTAAAAAAAGGCAGATTGTTTGACAAATATCGTCTTGCGTTCATAAAAATTCGCTCTCCTCTCGCCACTATGGATTCCAGCGAAGAAAGCCACGACTTCTGCCTGGAACATGCGAGGGTGGCCATGGGAAGAAACTTGTGTCGTTTAAAGGAATATTTGAAGGCTCAAAAATGGAAATGGAGACACCACTAGGAGGACACCATTGAAAAGTTGGAGTAGCCCAAGGAATTTTTCCACGAAACTAGAGTTGTCCAGAAGGAACATGAGGTTTCCATTGAAGCCCAACTGAAGGATCAGTCTCTGACTACCCAAGAGCTTGCAAACCGACTGTTGCAAGTAGAAATTCAAATGGATGCTATGGATTTTGAACATTGTATCCTTCATGAAGTGGAGGAGAATCAAAAGACAACAGAAGGGAAATGAATTGGGTCTTCCCGAGGTAGTTACTCAGGCCACTCATAAATGTATTTCCATTTCCTATTGGGTCAGTTTGTTTTTCTTTTCTGGTATTATTCTAGTTGGACTTTATTTAGAATAGTTATTTACAAGTTTCCGACATATTTAGAGAACTTATGCTCCTTTTTGTATGTAATGTATTTAATGTCTCTTTGGTTCGGATGTTTTACTGGCTTGGTTGTACTAAGCCAAATGATTCCATTTGGCCATTTTTTATAATATAAAAACTTCCACCTATTTCTGTTAAAAAAAGCATGGCAAACATATACACTCATTCCTCTGCATCGATTCATGTGGAACAATTCTCAATTTCTATTTTTTCTTCTGTGGATGATGAAAATTTCTCTAAGGCATACCCATTAAGAAACGAATAGATGGGAGGATACCATAACTTCTTGTAAAAAAAATCAGATTACCTCATAATAATTCTCACTTTGGTTCATGAACACACTTATGCAGAAAAAAAAGTGAAGGATAACTTAATTCAAGGTGTTGCATTTTATTGCTGGTTTGAATTGCTATATGTTTATTTTCAATTTGAGAGTTTAACTGTGCAAGTTGTTCAAAATTCTCCATTAGAAAAAGAAGAGACAGGATGATATTACGTTGACATTAACTGTCAACATCAACCATGTAAAACCAAATACACAATCTTATGAGTAAATAAATTCCTCACATTACAAACCAACCAAGCTTCATTGACTAAATGAAAACTTAAATTAGTTTACAACATCTGTTGTTGGATCCCTTACAATCAAGATTGTGAGAATTTAATATGAATACTCTATAACTCTTTATGATCCAATGTTGAATGAGACAATTATTTTTTCATAAGGAATTTATTAGAGTCATTTAAGGGTATGAAAAATGATATGTTTTTGGTTGGTTCGTAGCAAGAGATCATAAATAATAATAAAAAGTAATTATATCCAAATTTATAGAAGGAAATACTTATTGGCATGTTTAAACTCAAGTATTATTATGCACAGTAATATTTTAGGCATCTAATTAAATAAAAAACACCCCATACCACCATACATGAGTTCTTGTATCGTTGGCCTCCAAGTTGGAAGACTTTAAGCATCCTAACATATCCATATTTATTTGTGGAAGACTTTAAGAATCCTGACATGTCCATATTTGTAACCAAACCTATAGTTGTGTACATATATAATCCCGTCCCCAGTTCCCCACCCTTTCCCCATCCAACCAGGACCTAGGACTTTCCATCCCTTCACATGTCATTTCCCTTAGACTTGGATGATTAGGAATAGACTGAACAAAGATCATTAATATCTTCAAGGGATTAGTTGAGTAGTCCATGAGATCATCATATATGTCCATTGAATTCTACTAGGGTTGTATAAACACTATCCACAACTCCTTATATAATATTTTATGGATATCACTATGTTAATTTTTTGATTTCCTAAAATTTGAAGTGGATGGCCCTAAACAACAATACTCTCATTGTATTATTCTCATTTCTCCCTAGACAATAATTGGAATGGGAACTCTCTACCTTAAATGCCAAGAAATCCAAAATATAATACATTGATATCCAAAATCTATTATGCATACCTATTTTTGTTAAAACATGAGAAAGAATATGGTTTATTTTTTGAAATGGCATGAAATAGATAATTATTGATCCCAAAGAGGAATTGTAGTACCCTACCACATTTGACATGGAACATTAAAGATAAAAGACAAAAGTGATTGAGAAAAGATAAGATAGTACAACTACTCTATGTTTATTTTTCCTAAGCAACATCAAAAGCCATTCTCCAAGAGAATGGAGGCACCTGGTCAGTTATGAGGAAATTAACCTAGTTTGGGACTAGGGCCTCAGCCTGGGGCTGAGGGGCATTCTATGGGAGAATGGATGCACCTGTTCAGTTACCAGGAAATTTACCCAGTCTGGGACTAGGGCCTCAGCCTGGGGCTGAGGGCCATTCTCTGGGAGAATGGAGGCACCTGGTCAATTAACAAGAATTTAACCTAGTCTGGTACTAGGCCCTTAGCCTGGGGTTGAGGTCCATTCTCTGGGAAAATGGAGGTGCTTTATCAGTTACTAAGTAATTGAATTTGAGTCATATGATGTAGCTTGAGGATAAGGCATTTGGTTAGTTACCATGTCATCACCATAAGACCTAGACTAGGTCTCGAAAAGTGATGCACTCCTCTCCTTGATATATGGGCTATGAGACCTTCTGTAGGGACTATCTACCCCTGGTTGAGAGACCTAGCACTTGATCTTAGTAGAAACGAGGATATAAAGATAAAGCATTTAATAATTCTCCTTATTTATGAAGTTGCACTATGAGTGGGCATGAATGAATCATGGGGACCCTGAAGAAGTCTTGAGATAACTTGTTGTGGTCAAAAAAACACTTGAAGGACCAAGAAAACCTACCACAACATGTATTGGTCCAAGTGACCATCAAATGAAGGACCAAGTGGCACAAAGACAAACACCAAAAGACCATTGAACCAGAAAACATTAAAAGTAAAGGGTCAAAGATGAAAAAGAATTGAAGCCCTAATGTCAACTTCCTAATTACATGGAAACATGTTATGTTTGATGGAATATAAATATAGAAGCACTTCAACTCTTTTGTTATCATCCATCATCATTTGACTACTCCAAAAACAATTCGTTGACTAAGGTATTCTACTTCATTGCAATTTTGTTTGACTTAGGAGAATTTTGGTGACTGGTTTATTCTTTATCTTTTCCCTAATGTGACAACTCTTATCCTGCTAGGGATTCTTCCTCCATGACATATCTCAGTCACGGTGGAGGGTGCATTCAATTCTCGGTGGTGAGGAGTAGTATAAACATAGCTGCTACAACTCACGGTGGAGGTATCTGCAGAGGAAGGTGATGTAACTAGGGTCTGCTATACTTGCACCCTAGCTTCTCTACATACACAAGAACACCCAGAGCCCTACTAGGGTTTTTTTTCCTTGCTCCCGATCCCTATTAGGGTTGATATACTACAACAACAAAATTTAGTGGGGTGATGAAAGGAAACAATATGCATCTGTAAGGTGGTGGTAGCCTTCAATGAGGTGGCAACAGAGGTGGCAGTAGGTACAATAGTAGGTACAATCCACATGGAAACCAAGTCATTGATAGCAGTAGTGAACAGTAAGCTCATTAGGGATTTCTCATATTAAAAGAACACGAGTTGTAAAAGCTTGGATGGAAATTGTTTATCTACATTCATCTCAGAGTTCTGGGAACAAATTGATCTCTACTTATGTACAAACTCAATGATCTCATTTAGAGGATGAATTATTAATGTTTTGGGTTTTTTGTCCTTAAAAGGGTTCCCCGTGAAAAATCTTGTGCTTAATTGTGTGGATGTTTGTTTTACTACTTCATTTGTTCTACTGTTGTTAACATATCAAGTATTATCTCTCTTATAGTCTGCAAAATTTTAAAAATATCATACACATGTCAAATTTCAACACCCTACAATGCATGTTGATGCATGAACACAAGACTAAGTCTAATTATCAACTCCTACCATTTAAGAGTAAATTTCCGTCATTTTATACTAAAGATGGAGAAGTTGATGCCCAAACGATGACTATAAGACCAATTAGCATGAGTGGGAAAAGTGCCTTTATGGTCCACTAATTAATTGGTGATTGTACATTATCTAGTGAACATGGAGTTTACATCAAATTATTATCTTAAAGAAGAGATTACATCAAAATATTATCAAAATACCAGATGGGTTCTTGGGATTTTGTTGGTTTTTGAAGTGTCGCTTACCCAAGTGCAACCAAATTTTGTTTCCAACATGAAAACATAGCTTAAATGTGCATTATGTGGAAAGGATGGTCATTCAAAATCTCATTGTTTTAAGAAACAAGTTGTCTTGTCTTTAGAAATGAAGAAACACAATTTAAATTTTAACCTATCTTCTACCAACAATGATACAAGGAATTCTAAAGCTCTCTCTGCTAGAGCAGATTTGTCTTCCTATGAACCTAAAGCTGAATGGATATTCGATTCTGGAGCCACCCATCACATGGATGCCCACAAAAAAATTGTTTTCTTCCATTAATTCATGCATAACATAGCATATTTTTGTGGGAACTCTTCACCTTTGGCTGTTAAAGGGCAGGGCTTTGTTGAAATGAAGGATGTCATGGTCCATAATGTTTTATATGTTCCTAAAATTTCAACCAAATTTCTCTCAATATATCATATTACAAATTTTGATGCAAGAAAAAAAGTCATGTTTACCCCTGATTTAGTAATTATTCGTGAAATTGAGGATCCTTCACAAATTGTTGCCATAGGGAAAGTGGATCATCATGCACGCTTATATACATTTTCTCGTTTTGAGCCGACATATCCTACCAATGTATTGCTTGATCATTCAAATGAATTAAGGAGATTATGGCATGAGGGATTTGGCCACTTAAATTATCGCTATCTTCAGCAACTCATTAAGCAAAACATTGTCATTTATCTTTCGCCTATCTCATTTTCTGAGGGTGTTTGTACATGATGTATTCTTAGCAGGCATCCTCAACATAGTTTTGATAAAGGAAAATATCATGGAGCTTCTGAAATTCTACAACTTGTTCACAGTGACATTCCAGGCCCTTTCCCTGGTCTATCTTTTCAAATGGCATGTTATTTACTTACATTCTTTGATGACTATTCTAGACGCACATAGGTCTATTTTTTGAAAAATAAAAGTGATACCTTTGACACTTTTCTTGTGCTCAAATCCTTGGTTGAAAAGCAATCTAGAAAGTTTATCAAATGTTGGCGGACAGACAATGGTGGAGAATATATCAACAACGAATTTAAATACTATTGTGCCACTGAAAGTATTCAACGGCAACATACAGTGCCTTATTGTCCATAGGAAAATGGTGTCGTTGAAAGGAAAAACCATACCTTGAAAGAGATGGAAAATTGTATGATTCATACAAGAGGCCTTGGCCCATAGTTTTGGGATGAAGCGATAAATTGTGAAAACTACATTCAGAATCGTACCCCTCACAAGGTTGTTCAAGGGGTGAAACCAGAAGAAGTTTGGAGTGGACATAAACCTTTTGTTGGGAATCTAAGGGCCTTTGGGTGCAATGTGGTGTACATTCCAAAAGAAAAACGGAAGGCAATGGACATGCAAATTAAGCCTTGCATCTCTGTTAGCTACCTGTAAGATGTTAAAGGATACAAATTATTGGATTCTGACACTCATGAATTGATTATCAGCAGGAGTGTTCGATTTGATGAGCATCCTCCTCAGCATCTTGTATCTTCATATGATGATCCTTCCTTTGAGTTGAATTCCCCTACTCATGAAAATGATCTTGAATAACAATCAACTAGCACTGATCCGCCACTTCTTGATTGGGGTCAAAGAAGAACAAAGTCCTCTCTTCATGTGACTCCTAGAGAATTTATGGCTAGTGATTCTGGTCCAAAAATAATTTCATGAGGCCCATGGTATTAAAGGATGGGATGCTTCCATAAAAGATGAGCACAATTCATTGCTGAAAAACGACACTTGGGACTGGGTCCCTCTTCCAAAAGGTAGAAAATTGGTTCAATACATGTGTGTATATTGAACCAAACATGTAGTGGATCATACAATAGAGAGATATAATGCTCGATTGGTTGCTAAAGGATTCTCCCAGGTTGAAGGAATTGACTATTCTAAAACCTTTGCTCTCGTGGCTAAAAATGAATTCTATTTGCCTTGTTCTTTCTATAGTGGCATCTCGCAAGTGCGATGTACATCAAATGGACGTCAAATGTGCATAATTTCATGGCGATATGCAAGAAGAGATATACATGGAGCAACCTCTTGCATTTATCCAAGACTCTTTAATTGTGTACAGGATCAAAAAATATTTGTATGGTTTGAAACAAACCCCTAGGGATTGGTATGAGAAGATGGATTCTTTCCTTCTCTCTTTAGTATTTTCCCACTGCCTTTCTGATTCAAATGTGTATATTCTACAACAAGATAATGAACTTATCATTCTTGTTCTCTATGTGGATGATCTCATTCTTATTGGGAGTTCAACTATCTTGTTTTATAAGGTGAAGTTTGATCTTCAACAATAGTTTGACATGGAATATTTAGGGTTGCTTCTCTGTTTATCTCTATTGTTCCTATTTTGTATGGAGTTTAAGTCAAACTGGATCCTGTTGTGCATTGTTTAAATCCACATACATCTTTAAAACTAGACATTTGTTTTTGTTCAATGAGACGATCTTGAGACTTTGTAGAAATATTAACTTATAGCGATTAACACTCATCATTTGGGTGTCAAGGATTATTGTGGTATGAAAATCTCTTTTGGTTCTTTTTCATCTTAGTTATCCTCCATCCCATTTTTGGGTTGGAAGGCCTGTACCATTCCATGTTTGGTGTACCATTTGTGCTTGAGGAGATAACATTTGGGATCTAGGAAAATAGGTCACTAAGGATGAACCAAAGAAGGGTATGAACCATCATGCCCATACAATAAGACAAAATACACTTTGTGCATAGATGAATACAAACCCTAAAGGAAAATAAAATTTGAAAGGAGACAATGCTTCTTAGTGGGTAAATGAAGATAATGGGTAATAAAGTTTGTTTATAATGTTGGATTTTGATACCAAATACTTAAAATATAGCTATGAATCAAATTAGCAATGAAACCCCTAGGAATATCGAATTAGTAATGAAACCCTATAGATTTGCAAAATAATTTTAAAAAATTCCGAATATAAATGAATTAGGGGATGGTACTCACAATTTTTGGAGGCATTTTCTCCGCTTACAATTTCTTTAATAATTGGCCTCCTTTTCCCTTACATGACCACAATCCACTTTCCTTAGTCTTAGCAGGTCCAAATCATCGCTCCCATTGTCTAGTCGCTAGCTTAGTCTCTGATATTCCTCTATGGCCGAGTTGCTCAAATGATCAGGGAATGAACTCTACGGGAACTTGATGAGATTCACAGAGGAAGAAGCATTTGCATGACGATGAAATGAAAAGATGTATTGGTATTAGTCTCAGATATTCCTCTCCAGTCGAGTTGCTCAGATCATCACCGAATGAGCTCGATGGGAACTCAATGAGATGCACAGAGGAATAAGCGTTCTCATGAAGATGAAATGAAAATATTTTCTGAGAGGTAAGTGAAAGGTGAGGTTGTTTGTTATTGTTTTATGTTTTATTTTATAATTATATATATATATATATACTGAAAAATAAATTTAATATAAAATCACAAGTAAGATTAATTTAAAAATATTTAATTTTGATAAGTATAAAGAGATATAATTATTAGGTGTTTGACAATATATGCATAGACTTTGTAGTGGTTAAGACTCATATGGATAAAGGGTTGAATGTGATAATTGTTGGTGATGATAAGGGATATGGTTTATATGGGTTGGGGGATAGGTTTTATAGGTATTATGTTTTATAAGGGTTAAGTGTTTTAGGTTAGGGATTAGTCTCATATGAACCTTTTTTCATTTTCTCTAAGTACTATTCAATGTCCCAACAAAAATTCCCTGACAACGTTTCATTACAAGTGTCATTATCTCTTTGTTCTTAAACATCATTGAAGTGGCCACTTGACTTCCACTTGAAATGACCTTCTTTAACATGTTCATAAGATATTCTTGGTTGCAATACTTTAGTACCATATACCTAAAAAAGTTGTACACTAGTTTAAACCTTTCATCTAGGCTTCTATACAATGGTGTTATGTATGAACACAAATTTTAATCCATCTCATGACACTGAATGTACATGTTGCTTCAAGTCTAACTTATTTGTGTTAATCTCTTTTCCAGGTTACCATCCTTGATCGCACATTCATTCACCTAATACGTCTACCTTTGGGAAACTTCAAGCAGTAGAGACAACTATTCCTTGGCATTCTTTTGAGGCATTGTACCATACATATTGGCAATAGAGACAACTATTCCTTCTAAGTAGCGACAAAGAGAAATTTCTTTGGAAAGACCTTTTCCTTCAAAGGAAAAGTGGGATCACTATGATCTACATCAATATAGGTAGAAAAAATAATTTAATAGTTGAATCAATAAATTTCTAAGTGGAAAACAAAGGTAGGAAACAATGTGATGAAAGCAATATCCACAAAATATCTAGCTAAGAAATGGAAATAAAAGATGAAGAAACAAGGAGAAACATTAGATAATGTAGAGAATTGAGATTCTACATAAGATCTTGTAGATATTTATTATCATGAGAAATTCTCTTATTGTCATGATCATCATCATAATCATCATCATCTTCATGTGAAATAATAAAAGTCATGATGATGAGGATTATGATGATGATGATTATGAGTGGTATCATCATAAGATGACGATGATGATGATGAGGGTGAGGATGTAGATAATGACGATGATGTCGATGATTATTCTAGCCATGATGACGATCATTATGATGAAGATGATAATGATTATGATGAGGATGAGGATGAAGATGTCGATGAGGATGCTGGCGATGATGATGATGGTGATGATGATGGCGATGATGATGATGATGATGATGATGATGATTATGTTGATCTAGATGATGATCTCAATGATGATGATGATGATGATGATGGAAATTATGACGTCGATGATGATGATGATGATGATGAAGATGATGATGGCGATGACGATGATGATGACGATGATGATATCGATGATGATGATGGCGATGATGATGATGATGCTATCCATGATGACAATCATGAGGATGGATATGACGATGATGTGGGTAATAGAAATTCACTCAAAAATATGCAAAATTAACAAAAAATGAAATGCAAACGATATAAGTCATAAACATTCCATATCCCTAATTTACGAATTAATTAACACTAAAAATAAAGGAAACAAGTAAACTTCACATACCTTAGGAGTTGTGTGAAAAAAGTGTTTGATAAACCATTCAAAACCTTCAAGTTCACCAACAACAATATAGAAGATAGAATATTTTTTGTTGAGCCTTCATAAAGAGGTTATTGGGACTTCTCGAGTAAGGGAACATCATGGAGGTTGTCCTCATGATCCATTCTAGCAAATGTGTCTTGGAGCAACCTATTTATCTCATCTTCACCATTTGTATAAATAACATCATCTTCATCCATAGGATCATTCTGAGAAACTGATCTTCAATATTCTGATATCCATGTTGCTCACCTTGTAAAGTAGTATTTCTACTATTATGTGGAAAATAGCTCTCTAGCTGTCGAAATTTAGGGGGCATTGTATTTATATTTACTAACAATGTAATAACA